>CBVK0102922290.1:410-28091 GCA_900067695.1 Picea abies
CCATTGATCAAAATTCGTGGACAAATTTGGGCCCTTGGATTAAATTTCGTTCAACCATTAATATATAGCCATGTGTATCCTATTAATGGCTTTCATGTGGCACTACTCAATAGGCTTAAACACATTTCCATATCATGCATGGAAATTTGGGCACATGGCATAAAGTTACAAGTGGATTATATAAAATAATATATAAAGTGGAAAAATTAAAGGTGAATATTATAATAGTAATAATGTTTCTTGAAAATGAGTTAAGTGTATGAAGCACGAGAGTGTAGGAAAAGAGGGAAAGGGTAGTGTAGGGGGGAGGGTAGAAATGTAGGTGGCAGAGGTGAGGGGGGGGTAATTTGTAGGTGGCGGAGAAGGGTTGTCAGGTTGGGAAGTAAGGGGGAGGGAAATATTTGAAATAAATGTTAAGTAGAGGAGAATGACATGTGCCCACAAGAAATGCCATGAAGATTTTTTATGGGTTTTGAACCCAGTACAAGAATATTTTCAAGGGTCTTGAAGCTAAAAATATTTAAAAGTGCTTCCAAAAGATTAGCTTTATTATAGATGTAAGAGACACCCTTTTCCACTTTAAACTTCAAACCTAGATATCTTGAGCATATGAACTCATATTTTTGATCCGAAAAATGTGTGTCGAAGCTGCGACCAAGGACGATACACAGAACTTATAATAGTTTAAAAAATTTCACCTTCTGATATCATTTTTTTTATTATTCCAGGAGCGGGAATATATAGGTGACCAATTTTTGGTCAACAAGTCGCTACCACCCCTGCTGGTACTTCTTCCTTCCTACATTTCCTCATTAACTTATATGCTATCAACCTTGTAGAAAATCTTGTCACCGGATCATTTATGTCACTTATATTGATCCCCCTATTCCCTCTATCTCTGCCATATTTCGCCTTAATTTCATCTGAAGTGGCGTTTGCGTTAGTCTTATCCTCTAGATATTGTTCTTTCTTCTCCCCATCTGTGGGTAGCCCAATAATTGTAGATATTAAGTCCACATTGATAGGCACTATCCTATCCATCCATAAGAGACCTCCACGCACCCTTTCTAGGAGTTGTTTCACACATCCATTGATGTATTTACTGCACCCAAAGTGCGGTATATCTAGTAAGTTCATAATCCATTTGTTGTATAGCCCCAAGATCCACTGCACAAGTTTCAACAATGACACACCTGATGGACCCTCTCCTTTAAATTCCATATAGTTGTATTGCGCCAAATCCAATAATTTGACGGTATCTGCTACATCATGGTATGATTATTTCATAGTGTTCACACCTCCTATCATTTCATCGTCCACTTTCACTCCATCTAGTATTTTTGGCATTACTATTGTCAATTCTGTCTGTGCATATGGTATCTCTTGTGCATTGCCTTTATCCTGAGATTTCTTTTTCCCTCGTGGGGATGACACCCCGATCTCCAGTACACCCTCTTTCTTTTTTTCTTGTTCTTCTTCCATCTCTAGGCCTTGTTGTGTTGAACCCATGGCATGTTCTTCATGTTGTGGCCCTTTTCCTCTCGATGTGTCAACCTCTATTCTTTCTGCTTCTTCCTCAGGCTGCCCAACCTCCTGCGATGGGGTTTATTACTCCTCCACCTTAATGCTATGTTTCTCATACTCTGGCGTGTGGATTTCATCCACATCAACTATTTTCGGTAAGCCTTGTGTTCCTGTTTGTGTCGCTTGAGCGCTTCTTCTCATGTTTCGACCAACTCTACTCGGTGCTCAAACTCATGGTCATGACATATTACTAAAATCCAGATTGTTGTGCTACAAATCTCAACCCGTTGTCACGAATTCTCACTCTCTCACTCTTAGAGTTTTCTCTTCGTTCTTCTCCTTAGCTAAAAACACAAATGACTTAATTTTCCCCATTTTTCTGACTTTATAGAAAGACAGTGTATTGACAACTATTCCGCACTGACAATTTTCACTTTTTCACCTTTTCACTTTTTCCCGCGCGCTACAATTTTGTACATGTCAACTAGTTTCCAGTGCACAACGTCTTCAACACTGTTTTTTCTACGACGCACTGTTAATGATAATAATTCCATTACATCAAAACCCTCTAGTATTCTTCTATATTTTTGTTGCATTTCTACTTTTTATGGATTTTTGTCTTTTTCTTCTAACATTTACTATACAAAATATGTACATCATATCTCCTCTTTCTGTTCTTACCTCGGTTTGTTAGGTTGACTGTCTTGATACAACTTCAGTTGACTGCCATTCACCAATCCTCTGAGATTCTTCCCTAGAAGATATTTCAGTTGCACAACACCTCAAATTGTGATGGCCTCCACCTGATAAGGCCCTAACCAATGCATCTTGAACTCCCAGGGTGCTATAGATACTTGTTGTCATAGAGGAGAACTAGATCTCCTTCCTTAAATATTTTCTTATTTATGTGCCTATCATGCCAAGATTTGTCCTTCTCTTTATGTGCTTCCTAGTTTTATCCTGATAGAATTATGTCTTCTTCAATCTCCATCAATTGATCCAATATTTCCTGCGCAACACCTTCTTCTATCATGTTGGTGATTTATACAATGCGCAAACTAGGTACTAAACAATCTAATGGAACCGCTGCTTCCTGCCCATACACCAGTCTGAATGGTGTCTGTCCTGTAAGCTTCTTGCATGTAGTCTTGTAAGACCATAACACTGCTGATACCTTCAAATCCCAATCATCCTTATTCACATTACAAATCTTTGTCAATGCATTTTCTAAAATCTTGTTAAAATCTTCTACTGTACCATTTTCCTGGGGATGGTAAGGTGTGCTCTTCTGATGAAGTATCTCAAATTCTTTTGTCATAGTCTAATTGTATTTTTAATAAAATGAGTTCCCTGATCACTGAAGAAAATTCCAGGACATCCAAATCTGGTCACCTCATTCTCAACAAGAAATTGAGCTACAATCCTTCACCAGAGTTGCTTCTTCCCATCTGGTTAAGTATTCTGTCATAGTGATGATGTATCTGGCTCTTGACCTCCTTGCTGGTGGGTTAATGGGTATAATGAAATTCACATCCCATTTATCAAATACTTGTAAATTTACTTGGGGCATAGGTGGCATTTCATCCCTTCTAGATGGTTTTCCCACCCTTTGACAAACATCAAAGGTCTGAAAGTATTCCTTTGCGTCCTTATGTACTGTAGGCCACCATAATCCTGCGCGTAGCACCTTCTGTGTTGTAGGGTTTCCTACATAGTTCTCTCCAGTTATACCTTCATGTGATTCTTCTAACACCATGGAGCGTTCATGCTCCATCACACATCTTCTTCGAATTCCATCTATGCCTAACTTGTATAATGCACACTACCAACTATTTTTTCTGTGCGACAATAAATTCCTTGGGAGCCATTCTTGTGCTAAAAAATCCAATAATGTCAGCAAAATAATCATCAACAATCTGAACAGAAAATAAGTTAGCATCAGAACAATTTTCCTCCAAGTTCTTTGGCTCCTCTCCATTAATAATTATTAAGAGATGATCTGGTCCTGCATTCAACTTCCCTAGTTTTACTATGATTTCAAAATCATATTCCTGAAACAATAAAAACCATCTACATATCCTCGCCCCCCAACACTGGCTTGTTAACTAGGTACTTCAAAGTGAAATGATCTATAAACATCTTAAAAGGTTGACCCAATAAATAATGTCTAAAATTTTGTAGGGAATATACCATAGCCAGACCTTCCCTTTTTGTAGTATTGTAGTTTTGCTCAGACTCAAACAATTTTTTACTAGCAAACGATATTGGGTGATCAATGCCTCTTTCACCTGGTTGTGCCAAAACTGCTCCAAGTGCAATGGATGAAGTTTCCACATGCACATGAAATTATTTTGTCGAATCTGGAAAGCTCAGAATTCGTGTTGTCACCATCTTCTCTTTCAGTATGTCCAAGCTCTCTTGGAATTCATCATTCCATTGAAACCTGATGTCTTTCTTCAGTAACTTCTCCATGGGTGAAATAATCTTTGCATAGCCCTTTATGAATTTCCTGTAGTACCCTATGTGGCCTAATGTTGCTCTCAACTGACACATTGACTTTGGTGGTGGTAAATTGACAATAATAGCAATATTCCTCGGGTCTACTATCAATCCCTTCTTGCATACAATGTATCCAAGTAGGATGCCAAATGGTGTGCTGAATACACATTTCTTAATGTTCAATGCGATTTGACATTGGCTACATATTTCTAACATTAACCTCATAATTTCTACATGGTCCTTCAATAAATTGAATATTGTCCAATCATCCATATAAACCTCTAAAAATTTATGTATAAAATCCTTGAATGAAACTACTACTACTCTAGAAAATATTTCTGGTGCATTCTTTAAACCAAATGGAATTATTGTGTACCGATATGACCCCCACTTTATTGCAAATGTAGTTTTGTACTTGTTATCTAGAGAAATTCTGATCTGATGGTAACTTGGAAATCCATCTGTGAAAGAGTACACTTCATGTCCTCCCACATTCTCTAAAACCTCATCTGTAAATGGAGTAGGAAAAGGATCATGCAAGAATGCATCACTTAACTTCCTCAAACCCACACATATCCTAATCCCTCCAGTCTTATTTTCCCAGACCACCATTGGACTAATCCACTCTGATTCTTCAACAAGCTCTATGATTCCTAATTCTAGCATTCTGTCAATTTCTTCCTTTACCTTCTGATTATAGATGGGGTTTAATTTGTATGGTGTTTTTTTAACTGGTTTTGCCTCTGGTCTGAGGGGTATCTTCATTTACCCAAGTTCTCCTACTACCCCTTTCATCTCTAAAAATGTGGTTGGGAATAAGTCACTATACTTGTGCATTAATTTAGTTATCTTTTCCATTGTCTGAGTGTCCTAGTAATCTCCAATGCTGGCTATCAAGGGCTTCTCTTCAGTCCCAATATTGACCTTTTTAATATTCATAGGTGTAGTAAACTCTTCTGATTGTAACAAGGGTCCTTCCAACCCTCTTTCTCCTTCCCCTCTAGTATTTGTATGTCGCATGGGTTTTCCTATACTTCTTCATCCTCCACGACCTAATAATAGTAAACTAATTGCTCAAGTGTTTCTTTTTTGTAATATCTTCCTACTGTCACTGTATCTACCTCATACTATTCAAATATCTTCCCTTTGATTCTCTGTATTGCTAGATCCACCCATGGATTCTCACTTTCAAATGAAAAGGTCCTAATAAATTTCTTTTCCACTACGCCCCAACTTACAGTTTCTCTATGCAGTTCTTGTTCCTTGTACCAATTACTAGGTATTCCTTCTAATGTATGAATAAAGTAATGTGTCCATTCCCCTGGTGGTACCAATATCGAGTTAGTGACACAATCATATATATGTTGTCTTTGGTTCCCTCTTCCATCATACTTTTGTAAGAGTCTACCCTGTTGAATCCTACCAAATATTATGTGCATCAGTAGCTTACACTAATACCAGTCCTAAATTACCTTCTTATGTGCACCCCACCATCGTGAACGTGTATACCTTAATACTATATCCAACACTAATAATATCTGACTATCCAAAACCTATGATTTGAACTCTGTCAGGAAGTTTTCTAAATTGTCCTCTTTAGTAAATTTGGGAAACGATCTTACTTCTGTCCCAACCCATCTTACTGCGTGTGTAACTATGGCACACCTCCTAGTAGAGGCTTCATGCAATCTTTGCTGCCAATTTTCTACTCCAGTATATGAATTTGACATGTCAGAATTAATACTCCTCCAACTGAGAACTCCATCTGCAGTTGGATTCACATACTCTTCATCTCACTCAATAGTCATATAAAACTGGTTCACATCATCCTCTAGAACACCATTAGGCACAGGTTCTACATATATTTCACAATTTGAGGGATCAAAAGGTGCTACTACTCTAAATTTCCCAGCTTCGAATACCATCTTTCTAGTCTTTAAATTAATTATGGCTTGATTATCAAAGGCCCAATTAGTTCCCAATAGTGTTGGAAATGGTATAGACTCATCCACACTTCAAAGTCTGTTGTGGTGTGCACACCATCTAGATCCACTATTACATTCTTGAATCTACCTATAGGAATCACTCTCTGCTAGTTTTTTAGCTTCAATTGGATATTGGAATACCCTAGTGTAGGTTCTCTCATTGCTTCCCAAGTCTTCTTTGGAAAAATGTTGACATCTAATCCGAAGTCTAGGATAACATTTCCCATGTTAAAGTCTCCTATATTTTCATTCAATCTGAACTCTCTGCTAGTTCTTTTCTTTCTATGGACCCGATTAATCTTCTTTGGTTCTGTTCCTATCCCTTCCTCTATGCTATATTTCTCAAGCATACTTTTAAACAAATTGATGACATTCTTATCATTAAGTAATTTAAAGCAAGATTCTAGGAAATCCTTTAAGTTACTTACTTTCTTTGTTTTCTTTTCTTTGTAAGTATGATCCAAAGACTGAGGCATATAAAAAATAGGAGTATCATACCTTGGCACAATATTCAATGTGGAGGATACATTCTTCTTCAAGAACTCCTTTTCTTTCTTAAAATTTTCCTTCTCCTTTTTTGCATCAAACTGTTATTGTGGCTGAGTGTTCTTCTGAATCCAACACTAAGATTACTTATTCTAATCATGTGCATCTGCTTTTTTCTTCACTCATCCTCTAGTCACTATATTGATGTTCCTCCTGAGATCCCTTATTTCTACAACAATCCATTGAACATTCTAGTTATTTAGATTCCTCTTCTCCTAGATCTTCATCATTAACTCCGGGAAATATTTTGTCGTGTGATCTGCTACGTGAAAAAACACACATGTTGCTACTGGTTGAGGACAATCTCTAGCATAGTGTACTTTCTATTGAAAATTATGGAAGATAATAGGCCCTCTACCTTTGTCCATTCATCCTCTTCCTTTACCTCTAAATCCTCCTCTATTCCCCTGTGGATCCATGTTCTGTTGATGATATTCTGGTGCCTGGTTATACTGTGGGGGTTGCTGAAACCATGACACTACTTTAAATTATTGTGCATTGCCAAAATGTGGTGCAGTATGTCCTGCCATCAACTTAGCCTGCATCCGATATGCATATGAGGTTCTTTCCTTCATTAAATCCAGGGTTCTACAATTTTTGTCTTCATGTCTCATTGACTTACAAAAGTTACATAAAGTACTCTTTGGTTATGTCTTGTACTTCTGCATCATAGGGAAATGATAAGGATCATGCCCATGTGTCTTTCATATTTCACACCAAGGCCCTCCTGTAGGCAGTGTATTTGGTATCCCTACTCCCAGATACTGTGCAAATGTCAGAAACTCATTCTTATGATGTCCCTCTGATCTGCACAAGGTACACCACACTGCTTCTCTTTTCTCCCTACTTTTATTCAGGTTTAATTGCTCTGTCAAGTTCTTCAGGTCTTCCTTCAACTCCTCTATATCTTGATATGTATGATTATATTGATTCTCCTCTAACTGCATCACTTCTTGCTATTCCTCTGCTTGGGCTTGAAATTTCTATTGTCTTAATGGATATTTGAAATGTGGTAACAAAGAATTTATAAACAACTATTTGTGCTACATGTCAGAAATGGGATATTCAATTTACCTTTCAATTTTTTGAACTTCTGATCGACGTCCCATACAAAATATCTTGATTTCTATCTAACCTCAATCATCTCATTCATAAACCGATCCTCTGATTGTGATTTCCCTCTGATCTTCACAGGGTACACCACTCTCCTTCTCTTTTCTCCCTACTTTTATTCTAGTTAATTGCACTATCAAGTTCTTCAAGTCTTCCTTCAGCTCCTCTATAGTTGGATCTGTTTGATTATATTGATTCTCCTCTAACTGCATCACTGCTTGCAATGCCTCTACCTGGGTTTGAAATTTCTATTGTCTCAATGGATATTTGAAATGTGGTAACAAAGAATTTATAAACAATTGTCTGTGTTGCATGTCAGAAATGGGATACTTCAATTTACCTTTCAATGTCTTGAAATTCTGATCGATGTCCCATACAGACTCTTCTGGTTTCTGTCTAACCTCAATAATCTCATTCATAAATTGATCCTCTATTTTTTGCCTCTAAAACTCCATGATCAGTTCTTTCTTGATCTCTGCTACTGTTCCTAGTGGACTGATCCAGGGGATAAAATTTTGCTCAAAAATCAAATTGCTTGGAATTGCTTCAAAATGGACATGTGCGTAGGTCTCGTCCTCATGATCCCAACACAACTTGAACGGGTTCAAATAGAAGTCGTATGAGTGAGATATATTGTTCTATTCATTTTTCCAAACAAATTTTTTTTGCTGACTGTACAGTCCGTACGACCGTACAGTGACGTGGTAGATGAGTTGGCATGATGACTGGGCAGGCATTGGTAGATAGGTGGATGAATCAATTTGTGACATGTGTCATATTTGTTGGCAAGTTGTATGGTGCCACATGGCCCAGTCGTGGGATGCCATGTGACACCCCCCTAGTTAATAAAATGGTGGTGAAGTCCGCAGGGGTCGAACCCCTGACCTCCGGATGGACACGTCATCGCCTTGGCAGGGCCTGGGCTACCAGCCTGCCCATTGATGTTTCTTAACACTATATTCTGTTTAAAATTATATGAATTGCAACGTATGGTCAGGTGATGGAGAAAAGGGCCAGGGATAAGCCCCAACCCCCGGTCCATAGCATAACATATGACCACTCTACGACGAGGGGTTGCAATACTTTCCACAATAGTTGCTTGACACCTGACACCTTAACCCTTGGTCCATATTGCCATTCATATGACCTGTTACCTAACCGTTTGACTCGGGGTTTGAAATGTTTACCCCCCCAGTTAATACAACGTGACCACACCGTACAACTTGTGGCATGGAAAACATGTATCCCCGGTCACATGAACTACTACCATACAACCACACACCTTAGCCTGTAGGAGCTAGTTGACGATGCACACAATAGTTAGGTCGTTGGCCACATGGGACCATGCGACCGAGTTCTCTGCCGAGGTTTGGGGGCCGACACAAACGATCCTACATTTTTTCCCTTTTTGTGGGAATCATTACATGTGCTGGGTTTTGGCATGGAAAAAACACAAAGGATGAGATATTTGCACAATGGGTGAAATTTGGCAAGCAGGTACAACAAGCTTGAATGGGAAAAATTCCAGGAGGTGTAACTTCTTCTTTTTTTGGCCAAACCAGGTGCCGAAAAAGCATAGCTAGGGGTTTTTGGACATTCTGGAGCGATTGGATCCATCTATTTTGTATTATGAGCACTATAAAATTACTTTTTAAGCATACTAAAAATGATCCAAGGGAAGATGGACTAGGAGATGTATCCCAAGAGAGGGGTGAACTCCTTTATCATTTGTTGTGTTATGTTTTCATTATTGATGGTTTTTATATGTCATATTTGTTGCTCATGATTAAGTAATAACTCATTAAAATTATGTGTTAGTAACTTGATCCAATTACCCAAACACATGCCATTTTTACACTTGCAATTTAAAAGAGACAAGTCTTATTCATTTTCAGATCAGTTGGAAACAAACCCATTTCAATTTCAGATCAGTTGGTATCAGAGCATAGGTTTTTTGAAGGCTTGATAGTTTGCAAGTGTTTTTGTTTTCTGATGCTTACAAGGTTGAAGCTCACAAGACGAGAAGGTCAACTTGTAGAGCCAAGTTCTTAACTATCAAGAAGGAGAACTATCAAATCACCTCAAGCTTCAAGGAGATATTCACCAAGTATGGTTCATGAGGAGAGTCATGGAACTCTTCCTTCGGAGGAGGAAACTTTTAGAAAAGCTTTCTATGATATGACTGAGATGGTGAAAGTTTTGTTTGAAGAAAGAAATGAAAGATTGGAAGGTGAAAGCTCCAACCCTCCAAAGGGAAATGAGGACAATGGTGATAAAACTCCAAAGAGAAATGGAGGGAATGGTGATTTTCCACCTCCTTCACCTCCATTTTCCACCTCTTCCTCCATTTCAAAACCACCTCCAAATTCTCCAAAAGAACATGGTAAAACTCCTTTACAAATTCCTTTACTAAAGCTTGATATTAAGTTTGAATTGCCTATGTACAATGGAGAGGTAAATGATGAGAAATTGGATAACGAGATTCGTCATATTCAAGTGTATTGTAGGATACAAATAATCACAAATGATGAAACTAAGATTCAAATTGCTTCTCTTACATTGGAAAGTGCATCACTCATTTGGTGGGAAGCCAAAACTCAAGAGGACATGAAGAAACATGGTAAAGTTGTATCCTCTTGGAATGATTTTATTGTTGCAATTAAAAGGCAATTTTATCCATTAGAATACATGCAAAAAGCTATTATAGATTGGCAAAACTTTAGGCAAGCTATAGGGAAAGATGTGCAAATCTTCACTCAAGAATTTAGGAGAAGAGCTTTGGTTTTGGGTATAGATTTGTCTTCTCAAGAAACTTTACTCAAATACATTGGAGGTTTGCATAGCTACTTGAGGCATACAATACTTATGTTTAACCCTTCAAATCTAGATGAAGTTTGTGTACATGAAACTCATTTAGAGGCAAGAGGAAGGGATGAACCTCAAGAGGGCAGGAAGAAGTATTTTTATAATGGAGACAAGGGAAAGAGGAAGTTTGAAGGAAATGGAAAGAAAAATGCTTCAGTCAAGAAAAAGAGAGAGAAACTCTCATGTAAACATTGTTCAAAGGATGTCCATGATGAAGACCATTGTTGGAAACTTCATCCTGAAGAGAGACCCAAAAAGTTCAACAACAAAGAGAAACCAAACATTGCTGCAACTGTACAACAAGATTTAGGATCTAATTCGAAAGATGAAACAAAAATCACAGCCATGGATTTTCAAGGTAATAATTCTATTTCAAGTACTAGTTCTTCTAGTAGTAGTAGAATTAATGTAACTCAACATGAAAAATAAAGAATAGAGTTTTTTCACAAAAGGGTAATTTCAAAACATACCAAGATAGATACTCTATTTGATACGGGATCTCAAGAAAACCTCATTTATGAAGAGATTTCCAAGAAATTGAATTTAAAAACTACTCCACATCCTAAACCTTACCCTCTAGGATGGATATGTGACAATGCCAAATTGCATGTGACAAGAATGTGTAAACTTAGATTTTCCATCACTGCAAACTATATAGATGAGGTAGAGCTTGATGTTATTCCATTGGATATTTCTGGTATTGTGTTGGGAAGCCCATACTTATATGATAAGATAGCCATATTTCATTGTCATGAGAACAAGTATCATTTGTTTAAAAATGGAGTTGAGTACATTGTTAGAGCACATACAAAGAAGATGAATTTGTCACTTAAAAATGTTGGACAAATGAAGAGACTAGTCAATGCTAGTAAGAACCTTGTACTTTTGATGATTAAACCCAAAGACAATGATGATGAAGAATTTTTCCAAGGATGTGATGCAAAGTTACAATCTGATTTATATGAGGTTGTTAACGAAAATGTTGAGATGTTTCAAGAATCAAGGGGATTGCCTCCTAAAAGAGGTATCCAACATGAGATTCTATTGTAGCAATAAGGTAATCTTCCAAACATTGACATGTGTAGGATGTCATTCATGGAGAATGTTTAAATAAGAAATAAAGCCCAAGAGTTGCTTGAAAAAGGGGTCATCAAACCAAGCACATCGCCATGCAGGTCACCAATTGGTTTGGTACCATAGAAATATTGTATATGGCGTATGTGGGTAGATTTCAGATCCTTGAACAAGACTACGAATATGATTGCTGAAGGAGACACATGGAAGAAAGATTTGAAGGCAAAGAAAGCTCCATTTATTGCCTTGAAAATCTATGTATTCCACTTGGTGATAAGGTATAGGAAATACATTTATGACAAAGTTGGTAATATGCTTACTAGGCCTATTTTTAGTGCTTCAATTATTTTTAAGCATAATCTTATCATGCATGAGAGCTATTTGGAACAATATGCTTTAGATGTTGATTTAAAAAATGTTTATGCAACTTTCTTTCATGCTAACCAAGTTGAGGAATTGGATTCCTATGTGCATGGTAAACTTTTGTATCTTGGCAAGCTATGTTTTTCACAGGGTGAAAGAGTCAACATGATAAGGGAAGCATATTCTTCTCTTGTTTTTGGCCATTTTGGTGTAGGCAAGACGATGGCTAGTTTGCAAAGAAAGCATCCTAAGTTTTGGGATGAGAATCTACACTACTTTCAACATGCTTATAACCGAGATAAGCGTTCATTGACTCAAACACTTCCATTTGAAGCATGTTTTGGCTATTTGCAAAAATATCGTTTAGATTTGATCTTTGGGAAAGATGTGGATATTGATGGTCATAGTGATGTTGACAAGGCCAAGAAGTTCATGGAGAATGTTCAAATTCCATCAATTGAATATTTTATTTCATAATTGCATGAAGATACAATTCTTGACAAGAGGAAAAGGTCTTCAAAGCTAGGGTATGTTGATTACCTTCATATTGGTCGCAAAGGCACCAATCCAATAAAGGCTAGATGGATTGAGGTTGTAAAAGTGAGGGAATTGTACCCTCATCTTTAGATTGACTAAAATTAGTCTTTTGGAGGTCCAAAAGCTTCCTCACAGACATGTGCGTAGTCTTTTGGAGGTCCAAGTGCTCGAAATTGCTTCAAAACAGACATGTGCATAGGCCTCATCCTCACGATCCCAATGCAACTTGAATGACTTCAAAAAAAGGTTGTATCAGTGATATATCGTGTTCTTTTCATTTTTACAAATAGGAAAAGTTTTTCTAACTGTACAGTCCATACGACTGTATAGTGACATGGCATATGAGTTGGCATGCTGACTCAGAAGGCGTTGGCACACAGGTGGATGAATTAGGTTGTGACATGTGTCATATTTGTTGGCAAGTTGTATGGTGCCATGTGGCACCCCTCCAATTGATAAAATGGTGGTGAAGTCCGTGAGGGTTGAACCCCCGACCTCTGGATGGATGCGTCATTGCCTTGGAAGGGCCTGGGATACCATCCCACCCGTGGATGTTTCTTAACACTATAGTACATTTAAAATTATATGAATTGCAACGTATGGTTAGGAAACGAAGAAAAGGGTCAGGGCTAATCCCAAGCCCTCAATCCATAGCATAACATATGACCACTCTATGGCCTGGGGTTGCAATAATTTCCATAACAGTTTCTCGACAACTGGTGGCTTATCCCCCGGTCCATATTTCCATTCATACGACCTGTTACCTAACCATTTGGCTTGAGGTTTTCAATGTTTATCCCCCCAATTAATACAACCCAACAACACCATACAACTAGTGATGCAAATAATGCATAGCCCAGGTCACATGAACTACTACCATACGACCACACACCTTAGCCCAGAGGAGCTAGCTAATGGCATGCGTAGCAGTTAGGTCATTGGCCACATGGGGCCATACGACCAAGTTCTTCACCGAGCTTTGGGGGCTGGCGCAAACGATCCTACATTTTCTCTGTTTTTGCGGGAATCATTGCATGTGCTAGGTTTTGGCATGGAAAACACACATAGGTCGAGAGAGTCACACAGTGGGTGCAATTTGGTGAGCAGGTACAACAAGTTTGAAGGGGAAAACTTCCAAGAGGTGTAACGTCTTCATTTTTTGGACAAACCAGGTGCCAGAAAATCCCAGCTAGGTGTTTTTGGAGGTTTTGGAGCCATTGGAGACATCTATTTTGTATTATGAGCACTGTAAAAGCACATTTTAAGCATAATGAAAATATCCAAGGGAAGCTGGACTAGGAGATGTATCCCAAGAGAGGGGTGAAATCCTTTATCATTTGCTGTGTTATGTGTTCATTATTGGTGGTTTTTATATGTCAGATATTATGCTCATGATTAAGTAAAAAATCATTAAACTTATGTGTTAGTAACTTTGTCCAATTACCCAAACACATACCATTTTTACACTTGCAATTTAAAAGAGACAAGTCTTATTCATTTTTAGATCAGTTGGAAACAAACCCATTTCAATTTTAGATCATGCACCTTGTGGATTGTTTACTACTAGATTCTCATACCAATCCAACACGTGGTTTCTGAACATTATTGCTAGCTATGATACTTTTGCTGCCTCATCAGTGACTCTTTTTGCTTCCCATATTCACTCACACACAAATAGGTGCTTCTCTGGGTCTTCTGATCCATCCCCATGGAACTTTGGTAATATTATCGTCGGATCTACACCTGCCATTGTAGAATGTGGTGTACCTGCTCCATGCGGTACTACTATCTGTGCATTTTTGTTCGGACTTGAACTCCCACTAGTATTGCTACTAGTACTTCCACTTATACCACTACCTACACTGTTTTTGTGTTACGAGGAAAATCTCTCTATGGCTAGGGTGAACCACAACAGACGTGTATGACTGTAGAAATTGACTCAATTCCAACATATTCTATGTAAACAAATGTGCAAGAGAAGTAAGAAAGAGGCCTACCTCATCCAAACGTTTGATGATGTCCACCGTTGAGCGCTTCTAACCAAAGCTTTATACCTACAACAAGTTCTCAACAAACAAGCAGAGCAAGCATATAGTGATGATATAACAGGTTAGCACATTAGATAACATAATCCATTAATATACAAAACAAACATGCCCATGGATCATAACACATATATTCGCAAGATATCAATTGGACAGGAAATGAGTATTTCTATTAATAAATGATCAGTAGAAGTGAAAACATTACAGACTTTCGTGTCGGCATGGTTCAAAACCAAGAAACCGAGTTCCTTCCAATTGGGCCTCCACCACTTCAATCCTCCACCAAAGGCAAGCTCATATAAGAGAGACAAAGAGGTTCTCCATCAATAAGGGAAGAGCTTGGGGGCTGAACACTATGTTCAGACTTAAAGGACAAAGGGATGCATACTCAATATGAAGTAAACAATTTCTCCAGAGTAACTTTGCTCTCAAAGTGAATTTTCTCCTTTTACATAGCTCGGAATTGGCTTCTTTATAGCCTTCAAAATGCAACTGAAGGGCTGAGTCGAAACGTATCTAGTATATGGAAGGCCAAGGATCAGAGATATCCTATTGTGACATGGAAACCCGACATTTAATTTTTATTTTTTGGCACAAATCCCAATGTACACGGGCTGTAGTGGAGCAACCATCATATACATTTGTTGTATAGCTTGCAAGGTGAGTACAAGTGGAAAAATATTTTTTTTTGTGTCTAGATTTATTAATCAGGGAAAGTAAGTTTGCATGGGAGAATGGAATAAGGCCCTCTCTGCAAGATTGCATAGGGTGAGGCAAATCTTTCTCTAACAGATGCCCCTAATGTGTGAGGTCAGGGGAGAATCTGCGATGGCCAAAATACATTATAAATAACCTAGAAGTGGAGTGGTAGAGAACCAACTGGACGAACTCAATTTCTCATTACATTCTGTACTAACTTTGCATACATGGCTGCCAAAAATACACTGCAGATCCATGTGAAAAATATACCAAACAAGTGTCTGTGGCCATGAATAGGAAAATACAAATGCAGTTACATGCCAAAAAGTTGTCATAGTCGTGAATAAGGCCTAGTAGAAACAGTCTCAAAACCAAACTAGAAACAATCTCAAAACCAAACTAGAAACAGTCTCAAAACCAAACTGAAGATATTTGTATACCATTGAGTACAATCTGATCTCCCATGATCACTGAAGTCATATAGGTACTGGTCCAATGAAAAGGAAGCAACAACTCAGGAAAACTGTGGCCATATAGTGATGTCTTCAAGTCTTCTACACTATCTGCCAAGGGTGAAAGTCTACATCATTTGAATAAAGGAGTTGAGGTCGAACATAATGAGACATTGTTTGATTACCGGTCATTGATGTATACCGTTAACAAACGTGAGACAACTTACCGATAATGAAAGTAGGTATCAATGCACCGAGTACATTCTTACAAGTGTGAATAGAGGAGTCGGTGTCGAACACCTGAAGAATCCATCGATCATGAGACATTGATGTATTCCCAACTGTCGATGGCGAGAGAGTCTGCCACTAACGACTGCAAGCCTCAAGGTACTCATAACACTCTAGGCCTTGTTTCAAGAATAAGTGGGCTGATGTCAATGGAAAGAGACCCACTAAAAGGAGAGCATTAAGGCATCTTTCATCAGTCAGCACAAGGTACAAAGCAGGAGCTTCATGATTTGGTGGAAATTGGACGAAGAACAAGTTCATGAACCAATGACCCTGTGCATATTTTGCGTGTGCCAAGTGCAAGTGGTACAGGAAAAAGACCCTCTGAATAAAAACTAATGATGAAAAACTGCTGACAAAGGTGAGGAGACCACCAATAAGGCTAATGACATCCAATATACTGCACAAATCACAATGTGTGAATAGATGTCTTGCCATCGAACACAAGGGAAACCACCCATTCAATGACCAATGATGAAATGTCGACTGCTGGGTTCAAGGTAACCTGCAAATGATGAAAGTAGGGCAGGGTGCTGCTGGAAACCCTACACGATTTTGTTATTCGAACAAAAAACTACACTTTTTGTAGCTGCCTTCACCTCATCTTGCAAATATTATCATTTTGAGATGATTACTGGATTATAAAAGATGTTCATTAATTCTTTAAAGTTTGTGTTTTCGTTTTGTTTTCATGTTTGATTCATGACTGAAAGCATGAATCAAACATGAAAGCTTAGCTTCATATTATGTTTTCTATACAAGGCATTCTTTTTAAAAGTCATCATGCCTATGTCCAATTTAAATCCAACACTTGAATAACTTATCTTTGGAATGTTTTGGGTATTGATATAATTTTTATTTGCTTAGATGGTCTTACATTTGAATTATGAAAATATCGTTTTGATATATTTGAACCCATTGAAAAAACTATGGTCGTGCTAGTCATGGAATTTAATGTGCAACTATTGTACCCTGTACTTGATCCATCTTGCTGGCACAATGAATTGATAAGCCTTTCATTTCAGGTTATAGGTTTTCACGCTCTGTATGCAAGGTTTTCATTACCAGGAATGGTCAAGATTCAAGACCGAACCCTCGATGTTCATACTATGATTGAACAGAGGCTTCGTTTTGTTTGTTTCCATTTTATCCATTCAAATCTGTTTCCTTTTCTCTTACCATCCAAACCCAAAACTGTCTTGAGTCACCCTTGTTACAGTCCAATCATATTTTTAATGGCTCCTGTTGTTCGACTGGAGCCGAATGGATGCCAGGAACTGCTCTATCATGATGATGCAATCGAAGATTTAAAAGGTAAGGGCTGGGATGCCTTCATAAAAAAGTTCGAAGGTTATAACCTTTGTTTGGCTAAGGAATTTGCATAGACTTTCGATGGGTGTAGGGAGAAAATTGGAGATATCCAGTTGGAGGTAACTGAGGAGTTTGTGAGTGAAGCCATAGGGCTTCTGTCCACTAGAGATAAGTGGTTCAAAAACTCAAAGATTGAAGAAGTGCCATGGAGCCTCTTCATGACCTCCAGGAAAACCGATTGATACGAAAAAGGTATCCCTATTTCTTTGGTTAAAGCAAGGTGACATGGTGTGTTGTTGATCCTCAAACAATTTGTGACCTGTGAGGGTCATTATGGTTTATTTTTTCTCTATCATATATGACTGCTTATGCATTTCATAAGTTTTTAATTAAATATGCCCTTCTATCCGTTGAGAATCTTGTACAAAATGTCTAAAAGGTATAAGAAACAGAGCCTCGACTCTAGTCTTTTTCACCACAACTTAATTAAAATTTTGTTGATTCATCATTTGAGAACTGTGGGTGATTGCTGGGATGGATTTTTAGCAAGGAATGGTTTTGATCTAGCCATTCCTGTAGAAACCCCTATGTTGGGTGAACCACTGGTAAGAAAACAGTTTGACATTCCAAGTAACGAGCTAGACTCTCTAAATATAAACCCTCAAGACGAGGCAATGCCATATCAGTCTTCACATGAGAAACAGGCTATTGGTTTTGAGTTGAATGAACCCCCTATGCATGAATTATATGCTGGCCATAATGCCACTGTGAAACCCGATATCAAGAAATCTTGCAATCAGACAAAACAAAAACACATGGTTCTAGGGTTTCAGAAAAAAGGAGATGGTCACCTTATTTCGAGAAAACTGAGGAATCAAACTAAACCTCATTTGAGCATGATCGGCCCGATCAAGGTCAATGAGGTCTTGGATTCCAAAATTGAATATTTCCTGGTTGTAGAAGACCTAGATTGTCAAGGGTTTTGTCCTGTTGAACCCTATGATTTTGTTACAAATATGCCACCATGTCTTAAGGATGATAAGGGGTTCTCTGGGATTGGGTTTGGTCAAGGGAAAATGGCAGGTAAAGCTAATATGGCGATGTGTGACCACACGCTTCACCAACAGGTCGTTCCTTCAGTACAGTGTGAGGTTTGTCTACATTGGATTGAATGATACTACACTGAAATCCCCATCCTCTAGGCTCAGATTAAAACATTCGTGACTCAATGAAAATCACTAGAGCAGGAAAATCAGGACCTCAGAGTAAATGCAAAGAGGAAATTTAAGCGCCTTAAAATGACAAGTAACATAATAATAAAAAATGCAAACAATGTTAAAGCCATAATCAATTCCGAGCTACCATGATCCATCTTTGGTCATTTGTTGAAATGGTAAAATGATTTTTTTTGTTATTACTTTCATTTTATCTATTTTGAATCGAATCAGTTTGAAATTAGATTTAGTTTTCTAAGATAAGACAGGCTACAAAATCTTTTGATTCTATAACCAAGTCATTTTTAAATAAAAAATTAGTAATTAGTTGTTAATAATTTATCTAACTTATTACTGTTTCGTTTTCAGGATATGGTAGATCTTTATGTTGATCATTTGAGGGGAAACATGTTCGATTTTACATTTAGATGATTTGTATTTCTTTTTTGTTTATTTTGTAAAAAAAAAAAAAAAAAAAAAAACTTTTATTTTTTAAAAGAACCAACTCAATTATGAGTGGGTGTAGGCCCTCTATTTTTGTAATATTTTGATCTCATGAAATCCTATCCTATCCCAGGAGATAGGAATATGAGGTTTCAAAACACTTTAAATACTCTTCCTTTTGTAAGTGAAGGCATCTTGGCTTGGAACCAATAATGGACGAATGAGTCTCAGAACTTAATGGAACAACTTATAGCATTTTGGCTTTAGACCACTATGAATGTTGTTTCATTGATGTTTTGATTTCTCTTATCTTGGAATACTAATGTGTTTTATAGCTTTAGTCTCAATGACATGTTATGTTCTATGATATTCATGCTATAGATGTTGTTCATGATTTGTTGTTCCATATGTTGTGACTCTGATCATCATATCAATTTTAAGATCAAGATTTTTCTTTGATGTTTAATTGATAGAAAAAAATGAATGTTTTACATAGGGATTTCTCTAACTGTAATCATTCGTAATTTTAAGATCACTGGATTATATGTGTTCACTATTCTGTTCTTAAATCCTGGTTGACAATACATTTTTTGAATTTATTCATAAATTTTTTAGTATAAGCTTATTGCATATTTATTTCATAGGCGTGGTAGCTGGATGCTCTTTGTTCGTACAGAAGCACGAACACATTTAACAAACTAATGACAGGTTAGCTTCACTTGCTTCTAATTTCTGTTATTTTATGTATTAGTGAAACTGGAAAGTTTTAGATTGGCTTTGACCATCTGTACATCTTTGTTTCATATCTTAGTTATTTCAAGTTTTATTAGATTGATAATTAGAAAACAGAAAATACAAAAACGTGCTTTCTTTATCTGCTTCTGAAAACAATTACTTTTACATTGATTTTGCAAAGCTTTCATTAAAACTTGCAACCTGCAAATTCTGTGTATAAGAGATATATTCATGTTTTTCTTTTCTATTTAATACGTTTGTAAATAATTAGATTAGAGTTCATAGATTATTATAGTTTTAGTGTTAGTTAGTTTATCTCTTTATTTTAGGATCCTAGATTGGCCAACGGAGCCATTAAAACCAACAGAATAGGTTACACCAAATGGCTTGGGTTATTTAGACAACCCCATATCGGACCTATTCTTCCAATTGACGACATGTCAAATTTTCCCATCAATAGGTGCATGATAGGACTAAAGTATCGCATGATTATGAGACAAACTGAGGGTATGGCCGACATGCAAAGTTAAGAGTTTTGAGGAGTGGTCGACACAGGTTGATACACTTCCTTTGAAAAGGAGAAAGTGACATATGGTGGACTCTGGCAGCATAGACCCAATGATAAAATCATGAGATCCAGGAGGCATCATTGAAGTTCTCTGTAGGGACTAGAAGAGTAACCAGTCGGTAGAGAAGACTCTGTAACGAGCTGAACTTCCTAAGGCCATGCTAAACCCAAAATTATGATGAATGGAATCAAATAACTTTTTTCTCTGTTCAAAGAAAACATGACTGCTACCGATATAAGATAATACTCCCTTTCCGCTTGTCTTTTTTTTTTTTTCATAGCAAACGAATGCTATGATACAGAGGAGGAAACGAGTGTTGTAAGTAAGAAAAAATAGTTCCACCAGTGGAACATACCTATGCTCAATGCAAGGAAGTGCATGCAGGAGGTGGACACTCAGTGGAATGTTCCCTCCTAGGTATAGGGTGTCAAATTGTGAAAGATATAAACAAGGCTCCGCTTGGTTGAGGATACAAAACTGCTGAGGCAAACCGTTTATAACGTAAAGCGAGAACTGACTATAGGCTCAATACTGCAAGTAGGGGCATGAGATGCAATCACAACTTAATGCCAAAAAATGTCCTTTTTTATGTCTTTTAGTCTACTTGGTGTGAAAAATGGATAAACTTGTGCCAAGTAGACGTCTTCTCAAAACCAATTTACGAGTGTGAAAAAGACTAGTTCACTCAACGATATTTTCACTTTATGATAATGAGTCAGAAAAGAGATTAACTAAGACTCATGATCTTTCAAATCTGATTTAACGAGTGTGAAAGGGACAAATCACTCAATAATATTTTCTCTTTTTCAAAGACAAGATGGAAAAGAGCTTAAATTAAAATCGTTTTGGGAGTCCACGGGTTATAAGGTCGCATGTTTATGAATAAGAAATGAGGCTCAACATAAAGTCAAGTACGAGTTGTGAGGGACTCCTGGTCCTATGAAAAAACCTCTACATGGAAACCAAATGCGATAGGGGATCTAACTAGGGCACCCATGTTTGGTAAGTCTCTACCACTTGAAAACGACATGACTTTATAGCAGATGGAAGGTTCTGTGTCACAACAAATGGGTTCGTACCTAGGGCATAAAGAGTGATAGTTATAGGATAATGTGGAAATGCATAGTGGAATGGATACCTATCCTATATGTTGGGTGTTACACCTCAATATTTCTCACTTCGATAAGTGTCGTAAGTGTCGCATGATCCTCTCAATTGTCGCAAGTGTCGCGTGTTCTTTACAACTTTCGCAAGTGTCGCAAGTTGTTCACAAGTGTCGCAAATGTCATTCAAGCATACTACCATAATGACGATGCTAAGGAGGCACTTAAGACATCTCATACACTTGGTTTGAAGGAGGAAAATGATTAACTGAAGTCCAAGAACTTTTATCACCTGAGAAGAGATCTTAAACAAAGGTTTTGAAGGTGAGCGCTCCTCTAGATCATCTTTAGGAGCGCTGGCGCTCCCCTATAAGGTCTCAGGGAGTGTTACAACGCTTGTCTACCCCTCATAAGGAGCGCTATCCATATTTGGAGCGCTAGCGCCCCCCTCAAGCTTCCTAGGGAGCGCTATAGCACTCTGATGCCCCTTTTGAGGGAGCGCTATCTAATCTGAGGCAGTAGTTGGCCTGTTGAGGAGAATAAGGGGAGGATCTCTCAAGATTAGAAGGCAGTTGCATTTGAATTCTTGGTTCCATCAGAAGATCCCTGATCCAAGGAGGGAATTCCTCAAATTGTTCTAAAGATAAATCAAGAGGTTAAGCTCCTCTTAACCTATATAAGCAGGCTCTATGGTGGTGAAAAAGGAGGAAGAATTGCTAGCATGAAACCTATGATCTCATAGGAAACACGTAGTCAGTCAAAGGAGAAGTGATCAGTGAAGCTGCTATCATCCAGGTTGTGGATCTTTCGAGCAAGGGTTAGACAAAGGGGACTTGACGAAGCTGTCGCATTCGCATCTACGATTGTAAGTACTGCTGTTGTTATTCTCATTAATATGACACGCTTGGCTTGTTTCTTTCTAGTTTGTGTCTGATTTCACATGAACTTATCATTGATAGATAGATCTATTTTCAAGCTAATATCAATAGAGTAGGAAGCGGTCGTACTTTGTTTGTCTATAGGACTCAGCGAGGAGCGAGAGTTTGGAGCCTGATTTGGAGCGTGCAGGGACAAACATCGATAAAAAGGTACTACTATCCTCCTTCCTTCTCATGTGTTGGTTTATATGGATGTGAAAGGAAGTCAGTGTCCACATTAAGCACTTTCTATCTTAGAGTAGGGTCTATCTCTTTGAGTCAATCTACCTGTCCGTAGGGAGATTTTCCTACAACATTGGGTAATGCACGTACCCTCCCTAAGTGAAACACGGTGAAAAAAGTACCGAAATCTGCAAGAATCCTAGGTTAAAAATGCAAAAACCAACTTGATCCGCTTTTGTATTAGTCCATTAGGTGCAAAAAATGGTTTAAACTATAGAAAGTGGGTAAAAATTATTTATAAATAGTAATAAAATAAAAAAATTACTATACCATTTTGATTTTTTACCCAACTAGTGCAAATTGGACTTAAATTCCTCCAGGATTCAAACGACGATTGTGGGAGCATCCGTCAATGAAATCACAAGTCATCTAGATTAGGTAATTCTTGTTCTCTTCGTTTTCAAATTCAGTGGTTTAAAATTTTGAATTAGGTCTTAAATTTTTAGTTATTTAAAGTGCAAATCTTAGATTTCGGTGTACGTGGGATGGCTCTGGTTAGGTCACGTGTATGACTAGGTATACGCTCCTGTGTGAACTACAGGGCACATGTATTGAGCCCTACACATGACTGTGTGCAAAGGAAGCTGCGTACAGGCACACAAATGAACAAAAAGAAGGGTTATAACTCAAAATTCTATTTGTCTTTGACAGGATGGTTCTTGAATGGAGAGAGCGAGAGGATGAGGAGGTTGATGCTGCTGTAGATAGAGATCTGGGGGCCCAAATGGCCTTAAAGCGATGTGGTTTTTATAAGTTTTGGGCACTCAAAGGAATGAGATCCCAAGTGAGGTTGTTGGAGATATTGGTGGGTTACTAGGACCCTGATAGTGAGAGCTTCAATATCAGTAGGAAACCATTGAGAATTGAAGTAGAGGACATTTAAGTTTTGACTGGTCTATCACACTGGGGGGAGGTTATGAACCTCAAGTCACAGGGAATAGGTAGCGGGATGAAGATAGAAGAATATATCGATGCCCACCATGTAGAAGGGAATCCTAAGGTAGGGAGTCAAGTCCCTATTCGGTCAATAAACAACCTTAGTCTCAAGATCATTGTCCTAGTTTTGATGAGGATCACAGGTTTATCCTCATTACACCAGGCATCAAGGCCGCTCATGTTATATGTAGTTCAGTGTGCGAGACCCACAATGTATGACTGGTGTACCTCACTACTGGCCAATATGAAGATCCAGTTGATGGAGTGCAAGCAGGGGGGTAAAAGAAATTTCGGGTTTTCCTCCATCTTGTGCAGTTTGTTTTTAGAGCAGGTTCTAGGTTTGGGACCTAGAGTTGAGATTCTCCTGAGAGGACCTCATAGTCCAGCCATGGCACAATGGACCGAGGTGATGAGGTGGTAGGGAGGAGGTAGGGTACCGACACCCTACAACAAGGACTTTTTCTACTGGTGGCAGTGACAGGTCATCCATCTAGATGACTATCCCAATGAGGGGATTGAATTCAAAGGAGATCCAGACATGCCACTTCCACCAGGGTTCGCCTACAGTGACATAGGTATGTCAAAAAGTTTTTACATATTTCATTTTTTTGAATTTTTGTATAATTAGGACAAAAATATTTTTGGATGGTGATTAAGTATTGACTAAAAATTTGTGTGCTACAGATGTGGGTCCACAACGACCAGAGGGTTTCCCTCAACATCAACGAAGGAATCGGGTAGACAAAGTGGCGGGAGGAGATGACGAGAGGGTCCTACAAGTGGTTGGTGTACCCAGGGCATGGGTACAACTCTTTCGACGTCTCACAAACGCCGTGGTTTGCTACCATGAAACACATCTGGCACCACAGGCGTAGATGTCGTGGGGTATTGTAATACCAACTGTATATGTCTTGAGGGTGTTAGCTTCATTTTGTAATACAAACACCATATTTTTTAAAATATATAAAAAAGGATATTCGTCTTTACTTATATTTTACAATGTGTACATTGATTAGATGGTTTTCTTTGCTTTCAATTATGTGAGAAATGCCAATATAAAACAAAGTTAGCATAAGCATTGGATACATGATTAGAATTCCTAGGAATATTATAATATGTAATAAAATCAAATTTTCGTTCTAAAAGACGTACCCATAGGAATCTTCGTAGTAAAGTAGGATCACGCACACGATAACGACCGTTCAACTGATGTACTACTAACTAGGAATCAAGGCGAACTTCTAATGAATGAATTCCATGTGAAATAGCATCACGTAAAAGTTCTATAATGATGCTATATTCGGCCAAATTATTCGTGGATGGCCCTAGGCATACGCCTCCTGAAGTCACCAGTAGATCCTCGGGTGAATAAACCACCCAAGCGGCGGAAGCCAAGTTCTGTGTATGATGATTGGCCCCATCTGCGAATCCTAAGTAGACTGAAGACTCTGTTGACATCTGTCAACCAAGTGAAAACTTGATAAGAAAATCGAAGACAAAAAATAAAAGAGGGCTCAAGAATAGTATCTTTTCAAGTAGAGCCCATTTCTGGGCTCGACCAACTTATTCCCTGCGTGATATTCTAACTCATAGGCCCCTTTTTCTAGAACATGTCGCACAATGTAAGGACCGTGCCACATGGGTTTAAACTTGCATGCCCCCAATGGTTATTTGGCTTGATTGTACAAGAGGACCAAGTCACCCTCATCATACAACCGAGGATAGATAGAATTATCATACTGGACCTTAACACGTCGTTTGTTCGCCTCGATAGCCATAGAGGCATCTCGACGCTGCTCATCAAGACTCTCTAGGTATACAAGGCATCGCTCGAGATCGAAAGTGTCAGGTAGGAGCGTGACTACCAACTTAAGAGAAGGGATTTTTCATTCAATGGGTAATATCTACTCCACACCGTGTACTAACTGGAAATGGGAAAATCTAGTGGTAGTCTTGACCGAGGTTCGGTATGCCTAGAGCGCAGTATATAGCATGATGTGCTAGTCGGATTTACTCTGACTGACAATTTTTTGCAAAATGGTCTTGAGAGAATTGTTGACGACCTCTACTTGCCCATTTTCCTGGGGATAATAAGGAGAAGAATGACCATGTTTAAACCCCATCTTAGATGCTAGTTCTTCCATCATCTCATTTTGAAAGTGACTGCCATGGTCAATGACAATCTCACTCAGGATACTAAACCAGGCAATAATCTAATTGAATACGAAGAAGGTTGCAGTCTTCTCATCAGATTTAACTGTAGGAATGGCCTCGACCCACTTAGTAAAGTAGTCGATGACCACAATAATGTGCTGATTCCCCCCAGCTGAAGTTGGATTGTAATTGATGAAGTCCACCCCCCACTTGGTGAAGGGACCGACGGCAATGACTGGATGAAGAGGGGCTAGATGCAAGCACATTTTCTAAGTGACACCTGGCAGGTGTGACACTTCTTAACCTCTTAAATACAATCCTTAAATATAGTAGGCCAGAAATAACGGGCTCGCAAAAATTTTTGGGTTGTCCCAAGCCTGGATATATGACCACCACAAGCCCCACTGTGGAAATCGTTCAGAACAAACTCAGCTTCTCCGTGAGTTAAACAATGACACAAGATATCGTCTATTCCTAGGTGATGCAAAGTGTCACCGATGATAGTATATTTCTTATCTTGGTACCTTATACATTGTTGGTCATCTCGTGAGAGATGTTGAGGAAACTTCAAAAGATGAAGATAGAGCACGATGTCTCCATACCCGGGGTCAAACGATGAGACAAGAAAAATGTGTTCATCCTCAAATGAATCAACATGGATAACGTCCTCATCTAATCATGGAAAATCAGATATTAGCTCTACAAAGACTAGGGATTTCTTGGATTTCGCAGAAGCAAAATCGAGATCAAACTCTTGTAAAATGACAATCCATTTATTGTATTTTTCCCCTATGATACGTCGAGTTAGGACGCATTGAAATTGATTGACGTCAATAACCATCGTAGTATTACAAATTAATATATAATGACGTAGATGCTGGACTGCGTGAACGACAACCAAAGATAGATTTTCAACGTGAGTATAATTAAGTTCAGGACCAAGTAAAGTTCGACTAAGATAGTAGATGATGTGATCATGGAGCTCATCATCCTCCTGAACCAGAACCATACCAATCATATCCTCGGACGCAGTGATATAAAGAAAGTAATATCTACTATAGTCAGGAGGCTTCAACAGAGGCACTGACACCAAATCTTTCTTCAAAGCATCAAAGGATTCCTGGGCTCGCTCATCCCAGATAAAAGGGGTGTCCTTTAAAAGACGCATGAAACCTTTAGTGATAGTGGCATAGTTCACTATAAACCTACGAATAAAGTTAGCTTTCCCTTGTAGATCCTGAAGTTGTCTAATTGTGCGTTGGGGAGGTAACCGATGTATTGCCTCAACCTTAAGTGGATCTACCATGATCCGAGTCTCAGAAACTAGAAAACCTAAAAGATGACCAGAATTAACCCAAAAGTTGCACTTTTGAGGGTTCAACCAGATTCTCTAATAATGACATATTTCAAAAAAACGATGAAGGTGAATAACATGATCCTCTCTCTTATGATATTGAGTAGCAAGATCATCAAGGTAAGATTCGACTAAGTTCTTAAGATCGTGAAAAGTGAAAGTCATGGCACAATAAAAGGTTGCTCCGACGTTTTTAAGGCTGAAAGGCATCTTTTGATATGCAACGGTACCCTAAGAATAAATAAATTATTTCTTGTGTTGATCCTCGGGTTTGATTTGAATTTGATTATATCCTGAAAATCCATCCATAAAAGAAAATACTTCGCTTCCCACACACTTGTCGAGAATATGATTGATGAAAGGTGTGGGAAAGTTGTCTTTTGGACAGGTCTTGTTCAGGTAACAAAAATCCATACATACATGGATGGTTCCATGCTTTGTTGGGTATATGTTATATTCTTTGCATGAGTAGCAGTGTCTGAGCACCTGTGCCGGGCGCGCAGGGGGGTAAGAGGGGGTGCAGGGGCAGCGCCCCCGAAATTTTTTTTTTGGGCCGACATATTTTCACCGGTTTCGGGCCGACATATTATCGCCGGGCCGACATATTTCCGGGACGACATATTTCCGGGACCACATGTTATTAGGTGGTTTCAACACATGGTTTTTGCCGATGGTTTTCTATTTCTGGTTAAGGAATTAGGGTTTTGGACT
>CBVK0102922298.1:0-12145 GCA_900067695.1 Picea abies
GAACTTTCATGGAAAAAAGGGAATTCACGAAAAGGAGTAGGTTAACTAGGGAGTTCAGCTTTTCAGGCAAAAAAGTGGGCCTGAATCTAGCCAAATTTTGAGGGGTAGTTTGAGTTTAGCATGGATCAAAGTTCCGTGCATTTTAGAACGTTATCCAGGGGTTTTTCCCCATTTTAAACTAACCGAGATGCTCAAAAAATCGATCTTGAAAGCCTAGGTTGGAAAATTTGGAAAAATAACTTTGGAGGGAAGATTGCTCCCGAGTTACCCCACTCCTTCACCAAAATAATTGAATTTGTCCACTTATTAGCTCACTCATTTCCTTTTTTATCATATTACACGTAATTCCACCCTTTTTTGTTTCTTTTTTCATAATTTGAATTATCTTTAAATAAAAATGCTTTCCATCTAAATATCTACCATTTCCATATACAACACAATGAACATCTTATCCTTCTTTTATTAATGACCCATCTGTGATATTCTTCGAAGATTCTAATGATCTTAATTTAGGAAAAAAGAATCCAATATATTGAATGTCTTTTAAGAATAACCTCTAAAATACAGGGCTTATCTCTCAAACTATACTCTCTCTCATCTTCTACACATCTATTTTAAAACATTATTTATTATATTCTAGCATTAATATTTACATAACTTCTATCCATAAAAATAGGTTTTGACTAAATATTCAACCTTTTGGGTTTTTTTTACAGGAATCCTACTATATAAATCTGGATAAAATAGCTATCTTTTATTGTTTAAATTATGCATAAATAAATTCCATAACTTAATATAAGAGAGATATGCATCTAACATAACCCATTAAAATAATAATAATAATAATAATAATAAATAAATAAAATAATAAAAACTTACATGTACTCCATAATATATATATGGGAGAAACTCATAATGAAACTCTTGTTGATACCGTGTATGTCCCTGTTTGATAATAACGTTTTTTTTTTCGGGCTCTAGTATTTGGCTCACTTTCACTTTTGCATGTTTGCAGCTTTAAGATCTGTGTAAAGCTTTCCGCTCGGCTCGCTTTGACGTTTGCATTTAAACTCGATCAGGATCTGTGTAAAGCTTGAAGTGAAGTGCTCTCATGGAGGTTCTTCCAAACGATCTCGTAGTGCTTGCAGAGTGCCCTACAATTCACATGATAACCTCAAATCTGTGTGTAGAAGCTGGGAGGCTATGGTGAGCAACCCTAAGTTCTATGAGGACAGAAAGATATCTGGGACGACCCAGCGGTTGCTATGCTTGATTCAAAGAGATCCGGTATATGAGGTTGACTGCTATGCTTGATTCAAAGAGATCCGGTATATGAGGCCGACGCTATTTCATACATAGAACACTTAGTTTAATTTCTGAATTTGTCATTCATAACAATAAATAGACATGCTTAGTATTAAATGTTTTTTTGGTTTAGGAAGTCCTCCATTGCTGTATAAGCTCAATGCAGTCTATGCTTTGTTCTGTTCACCGCCTCACCACCTTGCCACCTCCCAAAGTACACACAGATTCTACAAAGCACACGACTTGTTTAAATCTTGTGAGAAGCCCAGAATTTTGGAAGATACAGTAATATAGAAAGCTCACCCAGATTTTCCAAAGCACATGATTTGTTGAAATCTTGTGGAAGGTTGCCTTTGAAATCATGTTGCTTTGAAACTGAATCTCCAGCTTTAGAAAGTTACAACATACAAACGATACAATAGGAAACAACTATGTTTGGATTCCAAAACAAAGGAAAGTTACATGTTTTCTTTAATTATTGAATGCAAAATTCAAAAGTATTATATAAATTATCAAATGCATACATACTACATAAGCATGAATTGTATTTCCGTGTTGGAGGAGCCATGTAGTTTAATGTAAATTTCTGCATAAGTTTGAAATCTAATTTTAATTTTCTTTAACATAACATGACTCCATGTTTAATAATAATAATTATAATAATAATAGTCTATTTTTAAGGTCATGACCAAGCCAACACACCAAATTGGTGTATGAGACCCCCTTGTTTGTGGGACAAGGGACCCCC
Source organism: Picea abies (assembly GCA_900067695.1). Taxonomy (NCBI): domain Eukaryota; kingdom Viridiplantae; phylum Streptophyta; class Pinopsida; order Pinales; family Pinaceae; genus Picea; species Picea abies. The sequence goes on from CBVK0102922298.1 coordinate 2,054, forward strand.
CTCTGCCCAACTATTTGACTGGTAAAATCTATGAAAGTATACATACCCTACCCCCCTCTGGATTTGAACAACAACTTATTAATATTTTTTTTAACTAATGAATTATTGACATGTCAAATTGAATATAAATATTTTTATTATATTTTTTATGTAATATATAGATTAATTTTAGGAAGTTATAATTCAACTTTATTAATGGAACTTTGACCATGAAATGTTGTTTTCAAGGGTTTTGACCCATTTCAAGAGGACCTAGATTGAATAGATCTTGAATGAAAAATTCAAAAGTATTATATAAATTATCAAATGCATACATACTACATAAACATGAATTGTATTTCCCTCTTGGAGGAGCCATGTAGTTTAAATGTAAATTTCTGCATAACTTTGAAATCTAATTTTAATTTTTTTTTTTCAAAAAATCTACATTTTCTTTTTGCAAATAAACTGCAATTACTTGGTAAAAATTACAAACTTGAATAATAAAAAAAAACCCATAAAACCGTAACCATTGGTATGAGAAAAAAAACATCAAAATCCTCTCAAGAATAATTTTTTTTCTTCTAAAAAAAATTAAAAAAAATAAAAATTTGTTAACTATTTGTAATTGATTACCTGTAGGTTGCAAGTTTTTCGGGCAAATAACCCATCTAGTGAATGACATGGGTGGATCACATAATCCCTTGAGTTGCTTAACATATCAGAAAAATGATAAAGAAATATCCTAAAATATAAGAGTCCATGGCAAACATATTCCTAGTACAATACCCTTTCGTGTGAATGGAGGATAAACTTGAGAAACAAAAAAGAAAGCAGTGCCATGGGGAGTGGGATTGAAGGCTCATGTACCTGGAAAAATCCATCCTTCTCACATGCACATCGGATTTCTTCCATTACCCTTGTCCTGTTAGGACCATCAGGTCGTGCAGATCCACTGCTGGAATGCTCTTGGAGTAAGAGATCTCAGATAAAATGGGAAGTTATTTTGAGGCATAATATATATATCCTGCACTTAAAGATAGTTTTTTCCACTGCACATTAGGGTTTCAACAAGATCATCCTTAGACCAAAGAGGGTTTTCAAGTTTCTTCCCTTCTTCAAAAATATTTTGTGTGAGGTTCGTTTTCATCCATGCCAACCTGTTTTCTCCCAAAACCCTAGGGTTTTAAGTTGCATAAGTGGTATAGGGTTCGAGTACAGCTACCAGAAACTGTACCCGTTCTTTTCTTATATTTTCATTGAAATCTCACCCAACCCCTTGGAGTTCATGGCCACTTGTTCAAGTATCAGTGGGCAGTGCTTTAACCATGGTTTGGTTAAACCTCCGAAATAAAGGCACGCAGAGACGTAGAAGGTTTAAGCATGGGTCAAATGAGTGCTCCTTTGGTGAAGAATAAAATGAGTTGATTCCTACTTGATTACCATCTCTGAAATTCTTCCTGATTTCATCGTATTTGACACCGATTATTCTTTGCAGGTTTTCTTATGTGATCCCTAGACTTCCTTCAAGCGCAGAACCCAACTTGACCTTCTTCAGTCGAATCTCTCTCCTGACCCTCATGAATGAAGTGAGGCTCTCACTTTGCATGCCGACAAGATCTTAAATAAACCCTATAACACTCCATACAACATTACACCATAAAATATTTTGATTATCTGGGTGACAGATGCATACACTCAATATGCAGTAAAGAAATGAACTCTCCTCTCTTAATGCAATAAAGAAACAAACTCTCTTTGGTTGAGCACACCATACTCTATACGAGATGGATATGAGATGGATGGACGCATGATGCAATCTGCTTAGAGAACTAGACACCTTACACACCCATTAAGAGTAAATAGATCATACAAGGTATTTATTAATCTTCTTCGTTCTTAATAATAGTTAGTTTCCAGAAATCTTGTTTCCTAAATATATTTCAAATATATCACTTGTCACTAATAGTATTGCTTTTTAATAATAGTTAGTTTTCTAAAAATCTTGTTATTCTTAGTTTTTAGAAATTTTGTTACTCTTAGTTTTTAGTTTTTAATAATAGATAGCTTTTAGAAATTTTTTTATTTTCAGTTTTTAATAATAGTTAGTTTTTAGAAATCTTGTTTCCTTAAATATATCACTTGTTATTTCTTAATTAGTTTCCATAAATTTAGTTTCCTTAAATATATTACTTGTTATTAATAGTCTTCTTTTTTAGTAGTTAGGTTTCATAAATCTGATTTCCTTAAACAAGTTCTTATATCACCTTTTTTATAGTTAATAAGCTTATATAAATTTATTTCCCTGGTTTATATAATGTACAAGTTGAAACAATGCAATGAAACACACAAATGAAAATATAATAATATTTTCTTATATGACCTTTAGTTAGGTTTCATAAATCTGGTTTCCTTAAACAAGTTCTTATATCACCTTTTTTTTTTTATAATTAATAAAGCTTATATAAGTTTATTTCCCTGATTTATATAATGTACAACATCGCCGATCGCCGGCATGTACTCTTGTAATCGCCTAGCCTAAATTTTAGGCTTGGACTAATAAAGTTTTTACCACAAGTTTTGATTTGATTTAGAATGTTTTTAAATCTACCAATGACTTTTTATCAATCAATAAACAAATTCTTCTTCTTATTTGGCCTAGTTAATCAGAGGCCAAATGAATCAGTCTTTGAATAAATTTCAAAGAATTGAGAGGAATCTATGTTCAATGAATTAATTATGTTAAAGAATCGATGTTCAATGAACTAATTATGTTGAAGGAAATTTTTGTTAAGAGGTTGCTTAATGCCTTACTGTGTAAAGGTTTGCACTTGCTTTTTGATGATGTGTCAACCTTGCATACAATGGCTCGTTGTCCCTTCCTGACTATATGGCTTCTAAGAATCAGACAAATATACCTCCGTTCAGACAAATATACCTCCGTTACCTACCTACTTTGTGCAAAGGCAGTCCCTGTACACTGGTGAATTGTATCATACTTGAATCCACTCTCTCGCGAACTTGTACTTCATCAATCATAGTAGATGCATCGTTCTCAGTTTCCCTTCACTACTCGAACGAGAAAACTAGTTCGCATTCAGATGTCGTTGCAAGAATTCAAGGTGCAAAAAAAATCCACTGAAGCCATTCATAAATGGTTAGTTGCAAATGATTGAAACTGCTTGGACATATTTGAAGAAAGGGCCAAATGCTTCGCTTCATTCCAGTTAATCACGGGATTTTCTGGGCTAGTATCTTTTAATGTGACAAGAAATGTCGTAGACTCGCTTGGATTGGCCTACAACTGCTTTGTGGTAGCTCTATGTAAACCCATCCAGTGCATTCACCATGTTCGTGGAATCAATGTGTATATCACTATTATTATCTTGTCTGTTTGGTGATGGGACTTGAAATTGTACCTCCGTCATTATTCTTTCCTACTTCATTCCTCCTGTTGATTGCACTATGGATTTAGGGTGGGGACTTTATGTTCTGTCTCTGCGGGAGTGACCCATAATGTTAAATCCAAATTCAACTTCAGATTGTTGTCTACCTAGCTTCCAGTTTTATGAGAAGAAGATACCTCAGTTGGCCAAAAAGAGCCTTCATATTCTTTTTTAGTGTATGAATTAGTACCCTTACAGGTTTCCACCATCCCTCTGTTATGCTCTTTCAAGGACAATGTTCAGCCACCATCCGTCTATTATACTCTTTGGAAAACAAGCACCATAATAAGAAGAATCACATTAATTTGCATGAGCAAGGCATTCCTCCTCCTTGGCTTCATCAAATCTCGCTTGTGAAGTTGCTCTGCAAGAGTTTTATACTGTTAGGTTAATTGTTCTCAGGCTCTGAATCTAGAATTTACATGATTTAAATCCGAGCTGGACTGATTTTAAATGTATAGCTAGTGATATGTTACCTAATGGAAAAGGGTCATTGATATTAACATTTTAATCATATTCATATCATCTGAGATGCTGAGAACTGCAGAAATTTAGTTTAGTTTCTGCAGTAATGCGAAATAACTGACTTGATTTTTCGGCTGTCATTGTTGTCACACGTGTATTTTACGTTTTATTTTTACTTTAGTAGTGCTTTATATCTAAGCATCGGTTCCACTCTGTAGGACTTAGATCAATAAAACTATGAATAGCATGTGTGTTTTGAGATATTAGAAATATCATAGGTATTAGTTTGTTTGGACAACAAGTCAATATGTTCATAAAATCTTGCCATCCCTTTTGACTCATGAATCCTTAGGAGAGCAATGCTTTTTCCACTGTATCCTTGGCATTTAAAATGTCTGACTGAAATTTAGTTGAATAGCATAATCCGAAAGGGGGATATAGCTATTGTTTTTCAGTGTTTGCCATGTTTGTTACATAAAATAGCCTGTGTTTGATCTCTAATTTTAAATGCCATGATCCTGAAAATTATTATCACGGTAATTAACAGATTTCCTCTAAATGTTATATTCGCTTTAACATGCCGTCACTAAGAAGGAATGTGCTTTCCGGGATAAACTACAATATAATTCTATTTTTTAAGTTGATTAAACACCTGGACTGGAATCTTTCAGGTTGCTTTGTGTGGAGCATGTGGTGAAGAATGGAAACCGACTTCTTTTCCTGGTATTTGAGTATTTGGACACAGATCTCAAAAAATTCATGGACACTCATCGAGAAAGTGTCAATGCTGCTACTCTACCACCGAAAATTATTCAGGTGTTTTTTTCACATAGTCTGTGTGTGCTTTCATTCTTAATATTGCATTGTATTGGCAGTTTTTCAAAGGAAGGGATCTGATTTCTGCTTGCGGTTTTCGGTGTGCAGACTTGTACTGGCAGTTTTTCAAAGGAAGGGATCTGATTATCTCGTTTTCACAGCCATGGAGTTATGTACAGGTGATGCTTGATGATATGTTCAAATTATAGTTTCAACTTCCCTTTTGGGTCATTTACACAATCTTGTAACATGAGACATCGTTAGGAACCATGTGCTGTCAATTTAGGCATATACAGCTATGATGTTCTCTGAGTTTAAATTACTAAGACAGTTAAAGATTGATTCTGTCGTTTGAAAATCGATGTATTCAGTTGGATTAGGAATTTAATCCGGTCCCCAATAGAACTTATCGCTGAGATTATCCAACTTATATTTGGTCGTGGTGATCCTTTGTAGGAATACAAGTATTATCTGTTTCTACTCCCACCTGTATGAACGTCAAGGTGAAAGAGACTGATGTCTCTGTGTATGGTTCAATTTTTTCTTTGTATCCTGACGGATCCGACAACAATTTTCAATGTAACAGGCAACAGTTGTGTTGAAGTAATTTTTTAGTTTTGCTGGGTAATTTTTTTTTATAAATTTGATCTTAGTAAGAAATTGTGTAATTATAAATTTTGGATTGTGGATTAAAAAAACAAACTAACTAAGATATTTAAACCTGGCATTCCCATATATATATATGGAAATTTGATAAAATAACATTGCGATATGAAAATCTCCCCTTTTAATATATGAATGTCTCGTTAGTTTTTACAATAGTATAAGTTTACAGCAACTGTTCAATCTAGGGTTAGGATTAGGCTATCACGTTCAATCTACCGTTGCTGGCACTTGCTTTTAGGTTTTGTTTTAACGGTCCTCTACGAAACACAAGACAGCGACAACCACAGTAGCAAAGCGTACGGCCGACATAAGTATATGAAGGAACACCAACAATTCAATTCAATTCAATCTTTATGCTTAAACCTTCACAACTCACTTTTATTGCATGAATCAGAGACTGCTTATGCAGCCCAAACATTGGAGCAATCTATGGTGCTGTAGTGACAACACCTCCAAACTGTGTTGCAACACCCTCTCGATAGTGCATTCTATTTGTGTTGTCTTGAGCGGGAAAATGGATTCATTTCTCTTGAGCCACTTTCTACTTTAATTCATGGATTCATTTAAATGTAAGATGGCATTGAGCGTATCTGCACATTCATGAAAGTAATAAAAGTGTTGTTTTTCTATTTTGTAGAAAATATTCCTATAAAGAAAAACACTGGTTTCAGAAGAAGAACGTTGGTTTCAGAAGAAAAACAGCTATAAGCCTCACGAGAAAAGTAAGGGATTTGGATTCTGTGAAGATAGTGCCTTGTCGATTGTCGATTCGTCTGGGTTTTTGTTTCTTCTTTGACAAACAGGGTTGCTCTTAACGGGACTCCCACACGCTGCCCGTGGAAGTTCGGGTAAGCGTGCATACTTTTATTCTCATTTCTTTCTGCGATATGGATTCTGTTATTAAGTATATAATATTATTATTCTAACAGATGGAAGACCTCAAGATAAGAAGGCGTGGTGAACGCTATGAAGAATGCAAAAATAGGACCCCTCTTTATTTCTCTCATTCGTAGATTACTTGAAGGCTCCACTAAATTTTACAAATATGTCCCCGGTTTTATTAGCATTGAAAGACATGGATCCGTTGGCTCAGCTTGGTAAGTTTAGCACACTCTCCACTGCGTTCTAATCGTATATTTGGACTTATCCGTTGTTTTACCTTCTGCTTTCTTGAAATAATATACATATTACTCTTTAAAGAGAACCACCACCTTAATGCTAAATATTATGTTCCTTGGTTAAAGCTGCAGGCCGTTTAATTGCTGAATAGGCATCCATTTGCTGCAAGAAAAATTGAGGAGGAGAGCCCACTTTTAGTTGGGCTATACGGGGACCACTAGGTGTTGGTACTTAGCATCACAAATGCAATATATCAAAACGAGATGGATACAATTAGTGAGAAATATTGATTTGGTAGCAGATGCTACCATGTAACCTTCCTCTTAGACTTAATGCATATATGAATATATTGATATTACAAATGTTTCATAACTTCATGGTTAATGCATATATTGTTTTATGTTTTTAAGGTTGATTTACTTTGTTTTTATGTTTTGTCAATTGAGTAATACTAATAACTTAGTTAGATTGGTATAAAATGATGGGTATGTAATGAGTAAAAAGATTTTTTATTTGGATACTACTATCTGGTTTTCCTTTTTAGGTTTGTTTCTCACTATTTTTAAGTTTGTTTCTCACTATTCAAATCTAGACATGTTTTTATATAATAATTAAAATAATAAGAAGAATAATAATCTAATTTTAAAGTTATGGCGAAGCAAGACATAGAATCGGTGTATGAGACCCTATTGTTTGTGGGACAAGGGACTCCATGCCCCCAAGGATTTGACTTACTAAATTCTACCTAGGTATACATACCCTACCCCCCTCTAGATTGGAACTTGTAACATTTTCATCTTAAGAATGTTACAAATCTTTATAACTTCATCATCAATGATATATTCTTTTCACACTTAAAGCAATACTTAAATACAATAGTTGGTTAACTATTGATAATACAATATATGGTATAACAATATTAGATTAACTATTGTTTTTAGTTGCAAGTTTTTTTTTTTTAATTGAAACCAATATAATAATAATAATAATTTATTTTTAAGATCCCCGGATGGGGTGTCAGAGCGGCCGATGTGGCAAGATTTGCACGAGCGATATGGGCGGCGTGACATGAGGCCATGTGATGGGCTTACGCCGCAACCCATCGACGCACCCAGCGTTTAATGGCAAGTTAATTTGATGGGAGGGCGCATTAACGCACCAGTCCTATCCTCCTCACCGCAAATTTTAATGGAGTCGCTCATATTGTTTGGCATTCACCTCTGTACGCAGGCAGCAGTGCCCTTACCTTTGCAGCAAAGGTCGACCCCTGCTACCTCCCGCTGGTGCAACGCGATCCTGGTCTGTTTAATTCACCAAGTGCTTTTCTTCCTCTCGGCCCGCTGCACTGCACTCACCATGACTCGACCTCGACCCCGGGGCAGACCGAAGCGAGGCTCCCCTTGGAAGCCTCAGAGACCTTCGATCATGCCCTCTGATTCAACTTCTGACGATTCTTCCCCTCCACGGCATGCCAAGACCATCCCTGTCTCACTGCGCGCCCCGCAGCTTAGTTCCATGGCAATCATATCGCGCACTCCTATCTCAATTTTGCGCCTTTCTCATGATCCAACAACGCTTCCTTCCAGCTCAAAGCCTTCGGGCGACCCTCCGGACAACCTGGGAGATTTCCCTTCTCCTCACAATGCACCCAAGCGGGCTGGTCCTTGTTTCCCGGAGAACATTGACAGAGTCCAGTTCGCAGAGAGTCTGGCTATCTTACACGATTTGGTATTTGAGCTTCGGCAAGAGATAGCGGATTTACATTATCGCTTCCAAGCAAGAGAGGGGAAGGTGGCTAGTTTCATGCTCATTCTCTCTTCTATGCACGAGGCCCTTTTCTCTGCCCCGAAAGACATCCATCCCACAGAGCACCCCGAGGCCACTACAGAAGCGGCACAGGCCAACACGCAGAATTCAGTGGCAGCAGGATGGAAGCAGGAGGAGCGCAAGGACGACAGCAAGGACCCTGCATGCACCAACGAAGCTGGTGAAAAATGGGACTATGGCGTCACGTACATCGAGGAAGAGCCCTGGCCAGGCGACCTCTCCGCCACCTGGCCTAGCTACAAACCAACTGTCTAATTTTAATGTATGTCTGTTTACTTAGTTCCTAGACCTGATAAGACAAATAATGCTCTTTCTTTTGTTGATGGTTTAAGTCTAGACTTTTTTACTCAAGGAACTGGACGGGCTAGTTGGACTGGTTTCCCCATGTCGGGGCAGTCCAACAACTGTAGCCTGAACCTAGCTGTATTTTGGACCTATGTTTCAGACTTTCGAAGGATCTTAATATAATCTTACCTCTTACTTAAAAAAAAAAAAAAAACTTTTAAGATCCTCTTGTATATATACCTTAGAGGTAATATTTCTACTAGAAGTATTGAAATTTTAATGCATAAGGTATCCAATATTAAATATAACCTCTTCAACCATTCTTAATCATAGTAAAATATTCTCAATCAATATGGTCAATATTAGTCACTTTTGGTGAACCATAGTTACACCATATCTACATCTTCAACTATTGTTAACATTAACCAACTCTTATTAGCTATAGTCAACCATTGTCAACCATACTTAACCAAAGTTAACTTGCCAACCATACTCAACCAAACTTAACCATGTTCAACCATATTCAACATATTCATCCATACTCATCAATAGTTAACCATAATAAAACATGGAAAACCATAATGAATGATTGTCAAGCATGGTGAACCCTTCATGAACTATATGATACAACACAACCATTGAGGAATGTATCAATTCAATCATAGTCAAACATGGACAACCATAGTCAACAATAGTCAAACATGGCCAACCATAATCAACAATAGTCAAACATGGTCAAACATAATCAATATAGTCACACATATCCAACCATGGTTAAGAATGGTCAAATATAATTAACCATGGTCAAACCATCATTAACCATAGTGAAACATGGTGAGCCATAGTTAACCATTATTAAATATAATCAACCATCGTTAAAGATGGTCTCCCATAGCCAACCATGGTTAAACATGGTCTCTCATAGCCAATCATCATTAACCATACTTAAACATGGTCAACCATAGTCAATCATTGTTAATCACAATAAAACATGATTAAGTATGACCAACCATAGTCAACCATGGTCAAACATTGTCAATCATAATCAAGCATGGTAAACTAGACTCAATCATAGTAAAACATGTCAATTATAGTCAATCAAGGTCAACTATAACCAACCATAGTTAACCAAATTCAACTCTAGTCAAACTTAGTCAATGAAAGTTTATAGTTAACAAAAGTCAATCATGTTAAGGATAGACTATAGACATGCTCAACCATAGTCAACCATGGTCAATTATAATTAACCATATTCAAACTTGCTTAACCAAAATCAATTATAGTAAAAAATGCTCTACCAAAGTCAACCTATTAACCATAGTGAAGCATGGTCGACCATAGTGAGCCATAATAACCTTCTTCAACAATAGTGAACCATGATCAAACATGGTTGATCATAGTCAATGTAACAACCTCCTCGTTACGACGACCCAACTCTAGTAACTAGTGCAATTTTTATTTTTTATTTTTTGTGTGTGAGTGTGTTTAA
>CBVK0102922304.1:0-12528 GCA_900067695.1 Picea abies
GTGAAAAGAGGCCCTTTAGGGCACAATTAGGTCTTTGACCAGCCTCCCCACGCAGATTGAGATCGAATTTGATGTCAAATCGACTTGGGAACTGATCCAATAGTGGTTGGGAGGCCGACCAGTTCCATAAATGCGCCGTTTGGCAGGCGCGCGGGTTTTTCACCCCACAGCCGCGCATATGCGCCCGATATACGAAGATGTTGCGCGCATGCGCGTGCTCTCAATGGGTGCAATGCACTTTTTAATTTTTTAGCCATTTTTGCATAGTTTTGGCTCTTTTGGTGTACTGTGGAATTAATCCTTGTGCCATGAATGACTGTTTTTCTGTGATGATGGTGCGGAGTTCTTGTCACCCTGTGCGGACGAAATTTCAATGATAACAATGATGTGCTAGGCTTGCACTTGAGTAGTCTAAGAGCAACTTCTAGTGCTAACATTTTTGGCACCGTTGTTGGAGACGGATTTGAGCAGATTGAAAATTTCCTTAGGAAGAATGACATAGATCCAACTCTTGATGGTAGACAAGAGAGGGATACATAAAATTGACTGTAATCATCTACCTGGTGACTCCACAATCCAAGACTCCACTGGGGAGGATCCTGTTGAGAGAAAGATGACTAGGTATCAGTTCATTAGTCTTCTACATGAACTTTTGTTGTTCTTTATTAGCTCTTTCATGCTTTTCCCTTCACATGTCAAGAGGATTATTTTCTGTTTTGTTTATTCCTATGATCATCAACCTACCTTCATATATACAACCTTAGAAGAGGAAATCTCGCAGCCTTATGTTGTTGATGTTGATCCTATATCCTGATTACAACCTGTTCCTAAAGATGAGTTCTGCATTCCAATTTCTCCTAAATCAGATCATTCTTGTGACTTTGTGGAGGTTGAAATTGATTCAAAACCTACTTAGAGCTCATTACCTTTTTCCTTAACTTCTGAACCTTTCCATCAACCTATTATCTTTCATGATCAACCCACTGGTTTTCAAATTAAAATCAGAATGAATATGTTCAAGCCTTTAAGGCTTCCCTATCTCCTTCATCCTTATCCTCTTGATTGCCTTGAGTATCTTCCCTAATTTTCTGGAGAGGATCATGTCACAACTGAGAGTCATCTAGGGGCCTTTGATTATTTTGTTGAGCAATTCGAGATTGTTCATGATGATGTGATCATGAGATTGTTCTCTAAGTTTTTGTTCAGAGATGTCGCTATATGGTTTAGGGGTCTGAGAGCCAATTCTATTGGTTCTTGGATCGAACTGTCTAATGATTTTTCAAAGAATTGGGGCGATAACAAATATCTTGATTTGTATCTCGCTGATTTTTATGCTTTGAAGAGAGAGGAGAACAAAGCTTTTCTTGTTTTCAATCAAAGGTTCTACAACATTTATCATGATATGCCTTTGGAGATCTGGCCTGCAGAGACTGCTGCCATGGTATATTATGTTATGTCTCATCATTTAGAGCTTGCCCTTCTCTTGTTATAAAGGAAGTCTTCATCCTTAAGGAGATTGTTTGAAGATGCTCAAGAGGTGAAGGAGAACATTCGTGCTTCCAGGAGGATCCGAGAGTGGGTTTACTTTGAAAATCTACATGCACATGAGCAAGCATAATGTCAGTATGGCTCATATTTTGAGCAGGAAGGTAATGAATGTGAAGCAGAATTGGAACAACAATAAGCATGTGGATTTATTTCAGATTCAGGTCAGAATTCTTCAACATTTGTAGAATATTCTAAAGACAGGTATGCATGTAAATTTTATGATAAATTTTCAAACCAGGTTGAGCATGTGGTAACCAATGATTGCATAGACAACTACATGTTTCTAGTTGATAATAATCCTTGTCATTTAAACACTTCTTTATCATTACCCCCTGAGCACTATTCTGAAGAGGAAGTTGTAATGATGGATGATCAAGATCTGATCACCATAGAATAAGAGGGTCATCAATTTTCCAACAGAGAATCAGTCATGGTTGAGCAGGTGTTTTTCATGGACCAACATGATTATGATCTAGGTTTCAAAGACCCAGTGGCAACCTTCATGGAATCATACATTTAGGAGAATTTGAAATTTTCATATTTTCTTAGCTTGCAAATGTTTCCTGGGGGGTATGGTATTCTGAACGAGTTTTATCACTGCTATTGCATTTCAGACATCATTTATTGATAGGTGGTATGGATGAGATTATTATAGTATTGAAATTTCTTGGATGGATATTATGGAAATCAACCTTTACCTAACCAATTGTAGATATGGTTAGAGTAGGGTAGTGTAGGAAATAAGCTTGTTGCCTGAGAATTTCTTTTCCTTCAGTTTGCAAAAATAGTAGTCAATTTGTGTGAATAAAGGCATGTTTTGAGAGAGTTCAGAAAATGGTTGACTGTTGACTCCATAGCCTAATGGACAAGGCGAATGGAACTACTAGGTTCTTGGAGCCTCACAAGGAGGTCCCCATCCCAATTGGAGCCAATGTTAGTATCAATATTTGGCTATGTCAAATCTTGATTGCTGTTGGAAATTCCCGAAGCATTTTGTTTAATTTTAAATGAAAATTTGGGATTTTGGCTTAAAGCTAAGCCTTTGATCTTAATAATGGATCTAAGTTTGGCTTAGAGTTCTTTGTTTTCATTTGAAAATGCCAAGATTGGTATTTTCCTCGGCTTTGCATAAGTCCTTCATTATTCATTTTGGCAAATGAATATAATTATTGTGGGATATTTTATTTATTTTTGGAGAAAATTAAAATTATATTGGGTTATGCCCAATCTCCAAGTTCAAGCATTAATCAACATCTCAAGACAACACTAGTCAAACACACAGGTCAATGCCAACATATCGATCAAGTTATACACTATTAGCACTTGGTAAATTTCCTAGAGGTTGACAACAGAAGAAATCTACTAAGGTAACTTTATCCAACCACTTTTGAAGCTGGGATCTAGCCCTTCGAACTTCAGAGAGGGATCTCTCTATATGATTTAGCTATGTTTCCAATTTTAAATATTAGGCTAGGTAAAGAGATAGGTTGGTTTTGTTGTCAAAGTATTTTTTTCGAATTGGTTGAGACAGTCTACACATCCATTGGGCTATGGGGTCTGTGTTTTGATAAAATATGAAATCTGAACCAGAAACACAAAGGGAAAAACTTTCACAGGGTGAGATAATATAATCACTAGATTCTTTAGTAATTTAAATGATGGACAACAGAAAAGATGAGAAAGATAATTTCAACAAAGAAGCAGTTAAGAATTCCTTTATTGAAAACACCAGAAGATAAAACACTTAAATCTTTCGAGTCAGAAACAGGGTATACTAAATAAATCCTGCAACATTCATTACACTTAAAGATTAGATTTAAGAAAAAAAAATGATGACAAAGCAAGAATAACATTCAACTTAGAGAGAAAAACATCACTAGTGAATACACGCAAGAATCCTGTAAAAGTGCCTCCTTTTTATTAATGGAAGATCTCTTCAAAAATATTACAGTCTGATAGCATCAAGGTGTGAAGATCAACAACCCCCAATACTTTGAAAGGTGAAATATTTATAACTCAAATTACAAACGATCCTGTCATTAATGACCAAGACATGCTAAATCTATTTTTAGCCTAACAAACTTAACAAATTTCCTAAATCTAGGAACTGCTTGATGATGTGGTATAACTGCACGCTGATTTATGGGTGGGCCACTGATGAAGCCTCTGCACGACCTCATCTGACTGGAAAAATGATTAGACTGGGACAACTCATCTACTAATCAATCAGATCATAGAGTTCCTCCCATCTAAGATGACTGGGCACATTGACTTTGAGCAGCCTTTGATACACTTCGTCCATTTCTGTGTACTTGGCGAATGTAGGCTTGGTGAGGAAGATGTATCAAATTTCGTGTTGGATACTAATGTCCCACTGAAGGGCATCTAGGAATGCCTTGCTAGTGATTCTCCCTTGAATTGGTGCAAACTTTGAGCTGTCCTTAGCCACATTGGCTAATCTCTTCTTGTAGTCTGGGAGTGTCATCAATTTATCATTGATTACCATCAGACTAGGAAGACCTTTCTTCTGTAGAGCCTCTATCTTACTGAAGAATCTTTGTACCCCTAGGTCCATGGCCTGGACCTTTTCTTCCAGCTGAAGCATTAATCCTCTCTTGGTCAAAGCCCGTTTAACCTAAAGGATGGTCTCTGTTCTGTCTTCAATTTTCAGCTCTTCCAGCTCTTCCCTGGTCTTAGAATTCAAGAACTTGATGATTTCGTTTTCCCGTGCTGGCATCTCCCCCAGTTCTGATTTGATCTTCTCGATGGCCTGTTTGCTTCTCTGGACCAATTCATTCTACTCAAACATGATTTGGATCATGGGCCATATCTCATTCATGGACTTAGTGATATCTGTCCATTCATTCTCTTTAACTTCAACCAAAGTCTTTCCTACCACTGTTTGCTTCCGGGGCTGCTGTAGCTCCTACTTGAGCTGTTCTATCACCTGCTTTTCCTTGGAAAGGCTGGTCTGGAAGGAAGTTTTGAGTTCCTGGAGGCTCTCAATCTCCTTTTTTAGCCTGCTGGTCTTTGTTTCCTGTAGGTTCATCTTTTCCATGGACTTAGCCAGGTCAGCTGTCTTCTCCTGGGATGTCAATGGAGTCGCGGATGGGACTTCTGTCACTGATGCTATGCTCACTCCAGAGATTGGATTAGCACTCAATGGAATGACTTCCATTGGCTTCAGTTTCTCTTTCTCCTTTAATAGTTTCTCCATATCAACTTCCATTTCTTTAAGCTGTGCATTCTGCTCCATGAGCAGCTTTAGCATTTCATCCTTCTCTCCTTGTTTCTCTGCTATCTCCTTTGCCTGCGAATCCTCTGTGGGTGGGAGCTTCACTTGCTTCCTCAAGGATGCTATGTCAGAATTCTTCTTCTTTATCATTTCCTCAGCTCCTCCAAAGTCTTGATCCTATTGTCCTTTGCAAAGGATGAAATCTTCTCCATCTTGAGTTGTGTTTGAACATTGTTCAGGGACACCTATAATTTGGATGCAGAAGTGGAAGCATGCGCCAATGTATAGAAAACCATTTCCCCTGTCTGTTTGTGCAGATCCATCTGATCGGTCGGATGCATGTCCTTCATCTAGAATTCGAAGGTGGCCCTTTTATAATCAATGATCACCTTGGGGTCTAGTACCTGTTCCTGGAGGAATTCCATATGCATTCTACCCTTCTCGGTGTCGAATGCCGATAACAACCTATGTTGCACAGTCGACGTTTGCTTCCAGAACTGGGCACAAGTACTGCTGGTCAGGGTCTGGTTCCTTTTCTTGATCAGCTCATATTTTTCAAAAATGCTCAACTTCAGTCCCACCTTGTCAGGCTAGGTGTTCAAAGGAGAGTCTGTGGACTGCTTCGACAATGCTGGGGTAATGACCTTATGGAGGCTCGAACTGAAGGGTGGAATACCAACTTTGTTCACTGTAGTCGACGGGGCTTCTTTTTCCCTGGTCAGGCAAGGAGCTGCAACGGTCTTAGGCCTCTTGGTATGCAGCTGGAATTCCTCGGAAGATACCTCAGTGACAGGTAGAGATAAATCTTGCCTCGGCCTTTTCTCTTTTCGGACCTATTGCATGGTCGTTGGTGACACAGTGGTTGGGGGACCTTGCTGGTCCACTTCGACCAATGTGTTAGGCTCCCACACTGTCTGATTTGCAAATTTTTCCACTTCGGGCCTAACTTCATGAACATATGGGATGTTCTTGTTCTTCACCCTCATCTCTTAGATGATCCCATATGGATCATAATGCCATGGGAAGCTCATGGAGAACTTCATCTCCCTCAACATCCTGTCTGCTTCTTGCCCAACGCCACGATTGTTGCAGATGAAGGAGCCAATCTGCCCCTTGATTCTTAGTTGCTGCTTTTTCTTTAATGACACGAAGTGGATATCATCAGAATTTATAATCTACCTTATATATTCGAGAGAAAAAATCCTGACAAGCAGATACTTGGGCATCTTATACAGTGCCAACTCGCACCCGTATACTCTTATCTCGGTGTAATCTTGATACATATACCAATCCCTGGTCTTTGTGTTGTCTGAGAGATGCAGGATCCTCTGGACTCCATCGTTTATCTGAGGCTTAGGCCTGCCACCTAACATACTTACTGTTGAAACAGAACTTAAATTTTTACTTTAAGAACAAAAAATTTTGATACCCTGGGGTATTTGTGCTTTTAAATCTTTGCAAAACAAAATTTTCATATTTAATGAATTCTGAAATACACTTGGGGTTTATTTTGGGAAAAAGATGGTTGAAAATTAATCAATGAATGCCTAAATACTTTTCTAAATAATATTAAAAATGAACTTAAATGACAAAACTTAATAATTTTAAAACATATCGGGATATCGGAGTTCGCTATCTAGTAATAACAAATCTCATTGCATCAGAAGTCCCAAAACCCCGACCCCCGATTTCCCGATACGCTAATACATGATTAATTCATGTTTTACTTAACTATCGTTTTAAAATTAGCTTCAACTTCTAATTAATTACATCGGGAAATCGCGTTTCGCGGTTTGAAATGATCAAGTAAACTCAACATCGTTTTCTCCGATTCCCCGATCCCCGATCATAATCATTTCTTAATGGAGGTTTGACGATAAGCTAATTAACGCTAAGTATGATTAAGAGTAATTAATTACATCGAGAAATCGCCATTCGCGGTTCCGCAAATATAAATTCTCACAACATCAAAAGTCCCGATCTCCCGACCCTCGATTTCCCGAATCCTGAATTCTTGATTAACGAAACTCCGTAAAGACAATCTTGATTAATTAAGATAATAAAATGATTAACTTAATTAATAGATCGCAGCTTCGGCGATCGGGGTTTTACAATGACTCGTTTTCGTAACATTGAAAGTCCCGAAACCCCGATGAACAACATTTTCCAACTTAAAATAGGATTAACAATGATAAATTATTCTCGGAAATGACAGTTTAAAATTTCAAATTTAAAATTAATGACATGTATATGACAAGCATCTATTATATATTCAAAAATATCAGAAAATATCAGGTACAAGCATTAAAAAGCATTTATTGAGAATATCTTTGCATTTATTTCATAATAGATGAAAGGATTTCGTAAATATTATTATATATTTGAAATAATGTTTTAAAACATTTACATTATTCGTAAACTCTTCTCTGTTACAGAAACCCGAGAAAGCACAGAGTGTATCTCCTTCCTTGAGCCGCCGCATTATTGGCATTCTTGTTCATTCCAGAATCTCGCCACTCAGATACTAAACACGAAGCCGGTGAATGCATAGTATGGCGCCTAAAAAAGCTCCGAAGAAAGGTGAAGAACAGTCGGAAGGCGACATCATCTCAGACACTACCGCAGCTGGAGTTATACACAATATCAAATCATGGGCTACGATCGCTGATAAACTGGAAGAAGAACTCAAATATTCAGATGATGATGAGGAAAACAGTCTCCGAGATATCGCCGTCACCGGGCTTCATAAAGTTGCTACACGCCCGAAACTGTTTTCGTATACAGACATGGTTATCTGGGCGCTGGATAAAGTAGACGTCCCAACGAGGAGCATATTGGATGAGCAAGGCAAGGTCATCGGCTCATTCAGACCCGAACACATACAAGTAATGTATAAATTATCCCCCATACATAAACATACTTTAAATCCCGTGTTTTTAGCTGCATTTCAACAAAAAGAATGTGTTGAAGCAGGCCAGTCATACTCGGACATAATAAGGGAATGGGCCAGAGATAAAAATAGTTTTAGGGCCCATGCACAGGGGATATATGCCACTGCCTCATTAAATGATTATATGAGATATTTAGCCATGATGTTGTGCAGACTATATGGGAAAAGGGACTCCAATCACTTTTATGCAGAATGGACACCTCTCCTAGAAGAGGTTTCAGAGGGAAGAAGTTTCAATTGGCATAAAATACTGTCAGATAATATTACCTCTGAAATTACAAAGTATCAAACAGCAAGATCAAAAGGACAAACAGTTGCCTTTTACATGTCATCTTACATAATAGATGCTATCTGTTTTAGGACTCCGTTCCCTTTGATGAATTGGAATTGGGATCCTTCCTGTGCAGAGCCTATCCATAAATATCATTCAGCCCTGTGGGAGGATAATGCTAAAGACAATTTCCATGAATTATGTCATTATGTGATAATTCCTCTACATATAATGTTCTTCGGATGTGAACCTCCCTGGATTGCACATACCGTGATGGAAAACATAAAGACAGTCACCGACTGGTTTATTGAGGAACATTTCTCATATATTAGGGTTTTTGGATGTGCTATCCCACCACATGCACTCCCGAAAATACTCCCAGATAGATTAATTTGCAGAGAAATAGCCTATCAACTAGTAAACGGTGGTATTGGAATTGAGTTAAAAGCTCAACAGAAGAGGTCATGGCCTTATTTTCCTATCTATCTGGGAAAACTTACTTTATTAAACTTTGTTCATTGAAAAGTAGAAGAAGAATCATTGGGCGAAATAAAATTAGTAAATATTGAACACAGGAAGCATGACCCTTATCAAATCATAAATAAACATGTTGCACAGTGTGGATTGAAAGCATACGAACATGAAGACTCTTTTTATGATGATATTTTCAAATATGTTGTATCATATGATGAAGTTCAAAATAGAGTGCATACCTTGTCACCTGATGCACAGGTGGGGTTTGCATCTTTCCAAAGGAACATAAGACAGTGTCTACCTAAAATTTTGTAGGGAGAAGTATCAGCATCAGAACAGGAATCAGAAACCATCCCTCCTGGTTTTGAGACCACAACTCAGTATGACAAAAGTGATAAAGATAAATCAAAAAATCCTGAGGCACCCCCTCAGAATACAGAGGACTCTCAGAGCAAAGAAGCACACACAGGAAAGGGAATACAGACAAACCTGGCAGACCTAGATGACTTTCCTGAAACCGTCGGGGGAACAACTTCAACGGCATTAGGCAATCCCATTGCAGCATTAACTCCGCTTCAGGCAACATTTGGGAATCCCCATGAAGGGGCTCTGTACGTAAATGAGTTGGAACCAATAAGCAGAGATGAATTACCTTCATCAGACTATTTTTTCAGCAAGAAACGCAGAGCTGTATTGAAGCAGGAATTGCATTCTGTAGGTGACAGGACTTTGAAAAAACACAAAATCATTATTGATGGGAGAAAACTACATGATAGTGCATTTGCTACAGAATTAGCAGGATCTATGGGAGCCATAGCATCGGCTAATATGTACTCTGTGGAAAATTTGATTAATACAATAGAACAAAAGAATCAAGAAATCACACAGTTGCGAGACAGTTTTAAACAAAATGAAAAGCTAATTGCATGGGGAATAAAAAGGGGCCTT
The DNA here is from genome assembly GCA_900067695.1 of Picea abies. NCBI lineage: Eukaryota > Viridiplantae > Streptophyta > Pinopsida > Pinales > Pinaceae > Picea > Picea abies. The sequence goes on from CBVK0102922304.1 coordinate 9,427, forward strand.
GAGCAAGCCAGACTGAAAGATATCCAGGATATTCAACAGTTAAATGAAAATTTAACTGAGGCAAAGCAAACGATCCAAAATACCCAAGCACAGGTGCAGACACTTAGCAATGAAAATACACTACTGCAAGACAAGATCATTGCGATTACAAACCAAGTAATTGAATTAGACCAATTCAAGATTAAGGCAGTTGAGATATATGCCAATATCCAGTAGGGACAACAAAGGGTATTCTCCAATCTGAATACCATACAAAATTATTTTCATAAATCTAAGAAATCTCTGGACGTGGCTGTGTTGAAAGAAATAGAAGCTAAAGCTGTGAGAGATTCTTTCCAAAAAGTACTCTCGGCTTTACAGGAGAAGGAAATCAGACAGTCACAAAAATTGTTTATTTTAGAACAGTTGAAAGGAGATGTGATGTTAAAGGTATGGGAAACAAAGCTGAAAGAATATAAAGGAATGACTGAAGAAGTCATTAATGATTGTCAAAGAATCTTTGGTTCCATCAACAAAGATTCAATACATGACGAAACCAATGGTTTGCCCGAGTCATTAGAAGAAACTAACATCAATGATCATCAACTGAAGATAAGGGAGGAGTTTGGAGGAAAGAAAATGGAAATCTCAAATGTCAAAGCAGTAAACATTTCAGAAATCGAGAAGTGGATGATCAGCCCCAGTTCGAGATTGGAGAGAATTAAGTCTACAGAAAGGGCAATTGTAAATCAATTACCCAGATTACAAAGAAGTTTTTTCTCCCTTGAAGCGAACGAGGTGCATGATGTTCCTAAAGCTTTGGTAGATTTCTTAGAGAGACATATTCAAGCAACCGAGGAAGATAAAGAAAGTTCCTCTCACCAGAGTAAAATCTTTTTAAATTATGTGTATTTTTAGTATGTTTGTAATAATTTTAAACGGTTGACATTTAGTCTATTTGCCACCGAAAGATTAGAAAGTTGGTTAGTTACCAACGGAAATTTTGAACAGAAATGTATAAATACAATTTCATGAGGCTGAAACAAGGCTTTAGAAATTTTGGGAACAAGGAGATTTTGAATGATCCTGCTTTAAAGTTTATCAGAATATCATTCATAAGAAGATTCTGAATCCTGTCTTTCAGTGACTATGTTTCTACCCTTCTTTAGTTTCATTTGTTAAATTTTCTTCTTCATGTATACTTCTAGCAAGTGAATCAATCTGTGATTGTATGCAACTGTTGTTTATAATTTCGAATTGGTTTGGATGTTGAATGCGCTACAGCCTTTCCTCTAAAATTATTTTAATAATTTTAAGACCTGTAGCCTTCTGTTCCTTAATACTTTTCTTTGTTAGAAAATCTACGTCTCTTTCTTTAGTTTTGATGGAAATGTAGGATCCCTCCTTGGTTACGATCTTATATTTCTATATGTTATGTTTTACTGTTTGAAAATCTCACAACCCTCACTGAACCATGAAACGGCCTTACTTGTGATTATTTACTTTCTGTTTTAAATCTTAAAGTTACCTTACCCATATCTGACCTGAACATCTGAAGTAACAAACTCACAAAAACCCTTTTATAAAAATTATAAAAATCAATCATCTATGATTGTCCCAAATGCAAGACAACCAAACGTAGATCCAGGTTTACAAGACCAGACTAGTATTGCACTGAACCTATTTAATACTATTCTGCAAACTGCAAGAAACAGAACAGAATTAGAGCAGTCATGGGCAGCGATAGAACGTGACATAACTATCCAAGAACAAAGGGAAGAAAGACAGAGACAGTTGAGAAACTGAATCTGATCTAGCCTTCTTTGTTTCTTGTTTTAAGAGAAAATACTATTATTTTTGGATGCCTAGACGGTGTGTTTTATAGCCTTAAAACAAAAACTCTGGAACAACATTTTTTTGGCATCGTTGCCAGGGAGCGAAGTAACAAATTAATTCTCTAGGAAATAACGACATTGACATTTTCTGTCCTTGATAGTGAACAAGAGCAGAAAAACCTATAAGGCTAACCATCTTTCACTTGGCGACTCCACTAAAACGAAAAACTGGCTAGTAGCCTAAAAAATACTAGAAGGAATCCGGATAACCAACAGACTTCGCCAGTCTCAAATTCGGAGAAAATCTTGAAATCTAGAAAATCATTTAAACAAAACCTTTTATTAGTTTTGGATACAGATAAGCGTGATTTCATAAATTCTAATTCTTCTGCATCCTTTGAACGATCGCTTTCGTTGCCACCTTCCTTTGATTCATTCTCTTTCCCCGAAATTTCATCCCCTATCGTCCAAGGATCTTCTCCAAACACCAGCCCACCTTCAAGTCCAAACCTAAACATGGCTGGGTTAAATGTTGGAGGAGGTGGAGGAGGTGGAGGAAATCAAGTACCACCACCTGTAATCTTTGCTAAAGTGGCCGCTAGATATGCGCCCTTAGTACTTCCTGCCGTTCTTCATGATTTGCCCAAAAACTACATGAAAAGCCTTCCTAAATTCACAGGGGAAGGTGATCTAACTGCTCAAGAACATATCAATTTCTTTGATCAATTCGCAGACATTTTGGGAATAGAACATGAAGATGTCTATTCCAGACTACTTGTTCAAACATTTGAAGGACAAGTGAGGACTTGGTTTAGATAATTGCCAGCTGGATCTTTGGGATCTTATCAAGCACTCGAAAACGCATTTATCAGACAATGGGGGGAAAGAAAAGACCACCTCTACTATCTAACAGAATTTAGAGCCCTGAAGAAGAAAGGCTCCGAATCAGTATTGGAATTTATACAAAGATTTAACAAACTATATAACAAAATTCCAGCTGAAGTAAAACCCTCACAACCCGCGGCTAAAGTAACTTTTGCTGGGGCTTTCGATCCTGACTTTGCTTTATTGCTGAGGGAGAGATGGTCAGTAGATCTTCCAAAGATGCAAGACGACGCCGTAGAAATTGAATCGAATATGATGGCGTCCGGAAAGTTAAAAGCGAAGACAGAAAACGTAATCAAAGAAAACAGAAAATTTAAAGAACAAGCGGGACCTTCGGGGTCAGGGAAATCCACTGGGGATAGGATAGAGGAGATGTCTAGGGTCATCCAGTGAGATCGGAAGA
>CBVK0102922331.1:0-11334 GCA_900067695.1 Picea abies
ATGAAATCAAATCGATTTTATGAATAATCTCTGCCATAGATTCTCAAAGTACGACTAGTTCTTAGAAATTATGTATATTAAATCGATTCCATTTACGCCATTCTGGATTGACCTTATAAAAGAGATTGTGTAATGGGTCCTTCCTTCAAAGATTTATTGGATTATTCTATTTTAAAAATCATGTTCTTAACAAATAAGACGGTAATGTCGACCTTATCTTACATTCGAGATTCATAACTAAACTGTAAGGTTGGAATATAGAAACTTCTATGCAGCGAATCGATCGTGTCTTGGTTGATTGCCAAATTTTAAAACTAATCAGTGAAACACTGGTAAAGTTAATAATTATAATTAATGAACCATCTTGTTAAAATTATGCAACGACAAGTCTTTAGATCGAATAGTAGAGGGAAGTCCTTCTCTACTCATAATCTTTTCTAGGTTAGGAAAATATTTACCTGACAAATAAAGTTTTAATTCTGAAGGTCTTAGTAGAAGTGTAAGTTTCTAATCCCTTGTTGCGAATAGTTTTTCTTTAGAGAACCAACGGGGATATGCAAACTGTATGAATTTTACTTCTACGTAACCCAATTCTTAATTCCACCATAGACCTTGAATCCTCGCTAATCCTGGAAATGAAATTGTGGTAAGGGGTTGGGATAGATTGGTGTTACGAAATAGTTGATTTGGATTTAACTCCGATCAAAATGTTCTTAACTAAGAAAATCGTCCTTAGTGTCCAAGTATAGATCAATTTCTTTGGTAGTGACTACTTGCCAAGGTAGAATTTTAAATCCGTCATTATTTTGAATTCATCTCCTTACTGTCCACTTAACGGATAATCCAGTTGTCAATTATTGAAAATCCTTAATTAATGTATTGAAAATCCTTGGATGTGAATGCAGGGAGGTTGTGTTGTCATTTTTTTTTATCTTGAAATTCACCTCTTTACTTTTATCGACTGAGAATTTATCTGCCACGTATCGTTGTTGGAGTACATTTCTCCCATAAAGAAGGTTGTATGGGTATGGAGCCTTGGCTTGGAAGTTTCTATCTTCCCTGTACTGTAAAATTTAGTTAACGTACATGTCCTTTATAATTTTATTGTCAATCTATCCAGTTGTCAATTATTGAAAATCCTTAATTAATGTATTGAAAATCCTTGGATGTGAATGCAGGGAGGTTGTGTTGTCATTTTTTTTATCTTGAAATTCACCTCTTGACTTTTATCGACTGAGAATTTATCTGCCACGTATCGTTGTTGGAGTACATTTCTCCCATAAAGAAGGTTGTATGGGTATGGAGCCTTGGCTTGGAAGTTTCTATCTTCCCTGTACTGTAAAATTTAGTTAACGTACATGTCCTTTATAATTTTATTGTCAATCTGTCTGGAGTTAACTATTGTCAATCTGTCTGGAGTTAATTATTAAATTGGTACGCCGAGTATTCCCATACTCATAATTTAATGATACGAAGTTACTAAACACCTTGAGTACCCTCAACTCTAGTTAAGCATCAAACTAATTGATGTACGAGGTAGACTCACAGTAGAAATCCCGACTCTGGACTCTCGAAGCTCTCGAAGGGTGTTAGTGTAGCAGAGGAGAGATAAAAGAAGACTGAGATGTCAACTTAAGAAAAATCGTTAATGTAGTCGTTTGCTTGGGACCATCTAAGGTTTCCTCTGTTGTCATTTAAATCGACTTGAGAATTCCTAGTACCATCTAATGTTTCCTCTGTTATCATTTCAACAGACCCGAGAATTCCTATTCTGGAGAACTTGAATTACTCCAGTATGAATATGTTACTTGAAAACATAGAAGTAGGTGTAGTTGGTTACTCGATAATAAAACTACCCATGTAGGTTCTTCTCCTTGGCATTGTTGAAGAACGATTTGACCTAGCACAAGTTTGATTTCCATAACTAATTTTGTAATTCACCATAACTAATTTTGTATGACAGATTAATAATAATCCTACCTAATGTCTCTCTTGGGCTTAATTACTGAAACAGTGTAACTTCTAAACTTTGATTGGGCTCTAAGGAAACCTGATTTCCCTTTCTCTTAAAACATAAAATAGTCGTATGATTGGTCCATTGGTAAGACCTTTGATTTTGTTCAACATACCTTGTGTGTGAATACTCTCGTGTGCTTTGGTGTGGATAAACCGATTTCGCGTAAGTGGAGATTTAGGGCTAGCAATATGGTTATCCTAATATTCGTGGTGACTAATGTCTATCAATAAAAAATTTAATTATTGTCAATAAGGTATATCTAACATTTAAGTACCTTAGTGAAGGTTTCCCTAAGGTTTTTAATTGAAAGGTATATTAACAAGGACAACAGCTGCATAGCAGCTAGTCCCTGCTATGTTGAATAATTGTAGTATTTGGATGAGCATTTTAAAGACAAATCAAATGATGGTTTACATTAGCTAGCTGATAATGTGGGCAAGAAAGAAAAGAATTTGCACCCAACCCCTGCGACTAGAACCAATCTCCTGTTTCAATTCCACAATAACTCCAAGCCTGTCTGCTTCTAAATGTCAGTGCATTCTCTGATGAAAGCTCAGTGTGGGGCGTTAAAGCTTCAGAGGTATTACTACTCATTGTAACTTGCCTCTTCACCAACGATCTCTCTAGCGATCAACAATAGTTTTCTGCAAGTCAAAGGTGTGATAATGACCTGGAACGTGCCTAGATCGCACATGTGCCACTGATAGCTACAAAAAAGGAACGAGGTATTCAATTGTTTTTACAAATTTTGTTATATTGGAAATTGCCTTGGTGAAAATTGGGTAAAATAGTAGTTGTGAAAGTGAGATTGTTAGATATACTTTTTGGAAATTGTTAAAATATTATTTAAATTATCATATCCTATTGGTGCACTTGTTTACAGGTAACCGAATATCCTCACAAACTATTGGTGCTCTTGTTTACAGGTAAACAAATATCCTCACAAACTATTTTCTAGCCCAATTTTTTTGGCCAATACAAATCATATTATAACTCCAACTACAAAATCTGATAATACTCTCATACTATAACTGCAACTACAATTTATACGCCATGCGCAGGCTGTAAATTGCTGAGAAGAGGTTGTACACAGGAATGTATTTTTGCTCCTTACTTCCCGCGAGAAGAGCCCGAGAGGTTTGTCTGTGTCCATAGAGTTTTTGGGGCCAACAATGTCAACAAATGTTGCAGGTTCGAAATTTTCCTCTCCTCTTGCCACATCCTTCTCTGTTTTCATCCATCGAGAGTATTATCAGATTTTGTAGTTGCAGTTATAATATGAGCGTATTATCAGATTTTGTAGTTGCAGTTATAATATGGAGCTAATTACGGAGAGAGAACAACAATCACTGCATCATAAAATTGGGGCTAATTAATGAAATATATTGATATCAGCCGTATGTTCCGTTTCTCATTACGCTATTCCAAATATCTTTCAGCATAGTGAATTTCGATCAAACTGCACTTTAATTTCTTGGTACTATGTAACATTTATATTTATGTTAATTTTAGATTTGTTAATTAGTATTTAAAAAATTATGAGGTAGATGGATCTATTATCAGTAATGTGAAAACAAACACATTCATGTTTTTCCAAAACATGAAAAAACGATTTTTTCTGAAACCTAAAAAACTATGACTGCTTTATGTATAATTAAATAAATTAAAAAAATTATTTTTTAATTTGTAAGACTTTTTTGTTTCTGGTAATGTGACTAGGAGATAAAACAGCTAAAACAGTTAACTACTCCCCTAAGTAAACTTTATTTCTAATCTCAACTAACAGATACATTTAATGGTCAGTGCTTATGAAAAAAATCAGTTTTAATTTGTAAGACATTTTTGTTTCTGGTAATTCAACTAGGAGTTAAAACTAAAACAAAAATACAAAAATAAACACAAATTGAAGCTATATGATTAACTTTTTATATTATTATAAAAATATCATTTTCAGAGCTTCAAAATATGATTAACCCTCTTCATACCTTCCATCACACAAATCGATCCCTCCAACAAATCTCATGATCCTCCTCTGCTCTGATAAAGCTCATGATCCTCTTCTGCTCTGATGCAACTTCCTCAATGATAAAATGCCATTCCCTCTTCTATATTTGTCTTGTGTTACCTTGGTCATCATCTTGATATTCCACAGTGGGTTCCTGGCTAGATTGGTTACGCCCATATTCATGATCATTTCGGCAACTCTTCAATACACCTTGGAACAAGACCCCTTCGAACAGACTATGGCACCTGATGGCCTCGTGAAAAAGAGAACATTGAAAGGGTCACAGTTGAAGAAGCTCGAGAAAACATTTCTCCCGCGTTTAGAACTAAATGGGTTTGAAAAGAAAGACACATTGTCACTGCATCTTTTCAATTTCTCCTCCCTTCTTTAATACAAAATGAAACAACTTAGGTTTTGCAAGCGCAGGTGGTGAAGCATGAAGCCATGGGTCCAAGCAGGGGTCCATGCAGCGTGCCGAGTGGACTACCCTTCCTTCAGTTAGCCGTGAACCTGCAACATATCAGAGCATTCAATTGTCAGATTGCAACATATCAGAGCATTCATTTGTCAGATTGCAGTACAAACTAGCCAATAAAATATTTGATTTTATTAAATCATTTTTTATTTCCTACAATTATGTTCAAAAAAAATAACATACATCACGGAAATAAAGTCATATAAAAACGCTATTTGTTTTCATTAAATCATTTTTATTTCTGACAATTATGTTCAATAAAATAACATACAACACAGAAATAAAGTCATATCAAAACCCCAATCCAAAATTACATTTATGAAACTGTATAAATAAGAATATAATTTTATTTATATAAATAAATAAAATTAATATAAAATTTGAAGAATGATAAATAAATTAATAAATTGTAAACCAAAATGCACCTATTAATATAACAAAATGAGCCAACTAATGGGCGGTCAACAGGGTGTTGACCGCGGGGCCAAAGCTATAGTCCTGCCTTTGCGAGGGCAGGGACTAATAAGAGTAGTATGAGAAATTCAATCAATGGCTTATAGTTCTATGGATAGTATATTGAATTCTATAAATTAATATCAATATGAATGATGGCATTTACGATGGTGATTATGAATTTAGAATTGTTAATAATCACTACGAGAGAGCTTTAGTGAGTTGTACTTGACATTATTAATGAATCGTATAATGATGCTTATAAGTCCATTTACTTGTAAATGGAGTAGATGGCAAGAAAAGTAGGGTGATACTGTAAAACGATATTAACTTATTAGATAGTAGTATTTCTAAATTGATTACTTCCACCCTTAAGCTTACAACCTAGCACATGGCACAAATTATGCACTCGATAGTTGTCTTGGTTGATGTCTTTACATAGTCTATTATGCTAGGCTTGGGACTATCAAAATGTATAGGTTATAATTGTGGCACAATTGTAGTTTAAATTATTAATTATTTCAAATCCACATTGATCTAGTTGTGAATTAAATGTTCACCTATATTGGTCACTTTTTGTTGTTAAAACTATAATTTAAACAATTTAAACATATCCTGAATAAATTGCTCAACCAATGTTCATGTAAGGGATGATTTGTTGCATTGTATCTTAATGGGGCTTATGTAATTGTTGTACCAGATAGTTTAGTGATTGTTTTTAAAATAATAATAATAATACGTACCAATGCTTATGTAAGGGATGATTTGTTGCATTGTATCTTATTGGGGCTTATGTAATTGTTGTATCACATAGTTTAGTGATTGTTTTTAAAATAATAATAATAATACGTTTTTTATTTCATGTATTCACTTACATTGGTGTGATTATGGACGATATGTTACAAGAACAGAAAAGATAAATAAAACTATTCATAATTTTTTTATTTTATATTTTATCCTGGTTCATTGTTTTCATTTATAGATCATCCTTCAACATTAAGGAAAAACTACTTTTTATGTTTGTTGCGGAATACCTACAAAACCCATCAATATTAATAAGAATTATGCTACTACTTATCAACCCTATTCTTTCAACTCCTAAATATTTAATATCAAATTAACAATTGAGGAAGGGACATGGCTACTATAGTATCACCTATTTACTATGTAATATACGAATTGGTTTTTCAATTTTATATCAATCTTGGCTTTTCCATTTTAATTCAAGGTTTTAAACAAATTCTGAACCATTTTGTTTTTATTGGAAGTTTCATCTTTGACATCTTATTTGGCCTTGTATTGAGTTTGTTTTAGCCCCTGTTATCTAGTTGCTATGTGTTTGTGTTTGATGGTTCCATGCATGAGTTGTGAATTGGTTCAACTTGTTCTTCTCGGATATACAACATGCAGACAACCTATGCCCAACGTAGTTGCAAAAATTGCACATTTAAGTTATTCGTCGATGACTTCTCAGAAATTACCACATAGTTCACATAATGCTCAATATACTACGCACTATGATGATAGCACATAACAAAAAAAATTTATTAACACTATGCTACTCTCAGCACATAAACTATGATCCTTAGCATGCACATAAACAAAGAGAAGATATTTTCACAAAAAAAACTCAAAAATACATGAACAGACTGATAACTAAATATATTAGGAACTTTGTTGCTGCGAGTGGTTACAGAATAAAAAAACGTGTCGATATTTGGCTCCAACAACTTTTGAAAACTTACAAAACATAGCTTGTGATATCAGACTCTCTTCAAAGTTGTTGCTTCTTTCCTCTATTGACTAAAAAATTCTATCTCTCGACGTATAGACTTCCTACAGACACAGACATATATCGATGAAAAAATACTTCCTATAGAAGTAAAACTAACTCAAACAATTAAGACGACAATAAATTTCGACTGACTCTTATTTGCATTATAGATCTCGGGAACATTAAATATCGGCTCATTCAATAACACCCCTACTAAGAATCCTCCTTACTGTGTTTCACAGACTAACGTCTCTTATTCTCGTGACAGATAGAGTCTGTGTAAGCATGAAGCTCATACTTGTAATTAATATATCTAACACTCATCGTTAATTATAACTAGGTGAGTTTACAAAATACAAACTTTACATAAAAAAATTGAATTTACATGAAGTGTCAAACATTTGTGACTGGCCAACTTTTAAACAATTGTGTAGTTTCTGAAATGCATCCCTTACCAAAGCTTTTTTAAATATGTCTACAACTTGTTCTTTAGACCTGCAAAATTCTAAACAAATTTCTTTGTTATTCACTAATTCTCTAATAAAATTATACCTTGCGTTGATGTGCTTCGTTTTCTCTTGAAACACGTGGTTATTTGATAGCATGATGGAAAAATTGTTGTCACAAAACACTCTAGTTGGTTCATGTTGTTGTTGCAGAAAATATTTTAACATTCTTCTCATCCAAACTACTTGAAAAGTTGCACTTGTACTTGCAACATACTCAGCTTCAGCTGAAGAAAGAGTCACAATGGGTTGCTTCCTTGATTCCCATGACATTATACCTATTCAAAAATTAAATGTGTACCTAGAGATACTTTTCAGGTCATCGATGTTGCCTCCAAAATCATTGTTAGTGTATCCAATGCCAAAACCTTCGGAAGTAGGATACATAATGCAAAAGTATTTTGTTCCATTCACATATCTCAAAATTATTTTTCCTTCCTTCCAATGGGATTCTTTTGCAGTTTCCATCGACCTTGAAATAAGGCTCACTCCATACATAATACCAGGCCTTGTTGTTTTCGTATACATAAGGTTTCTTACCATTCTTTTAAATAGTGTGGGATCCACCTTGGACCCTTCATCTTCCTTGATTAACTTCAATACTATTATGACAGGTGTTGGGGATGCCTTGGAATTTATCATGTTGAATCTTTTCAAGATTTAATGAGAATATTTAGATTGTGAAATAAATATACCAACTTTGGACTCACGAACTTCAATACCCAAAAAATATCTCATAATCCCTAAATCAGTCATTTCAAATTCATCCTTCATGGCTGACTTAAATTATTGTATGTCCAAATATCCTATAAAAATAAAATCATCTACATTTAGGAAAATAATTAACATACTACCTTGTTGATTTGCATTGATGTAGAGAGTTCATTCAAATTCACTTCTCTAAAATCCATTATGTGTGAGATAGGAATATATGCAACTGTACCAAACTCTGGGAGATTTCTTTAATCCATAAAATCTTTTATTCAATTTGTACACTTTGTTCTCTTGTCATGGAATCTCATAGACTTGTGGTTGTTCGAGATATACTTCTTATTTTAAATGTCCATCCAAAAATGTTGGTTTTACATCCATTCGATAAGCATGACACTTGTTTTGAGCAATAATGGATAACATACCTCTGACTGTGTCCATGTGCGCAACCTCTTGCAACTACTCTTGCCTTGTGATTCTGCATATGCCAATATGAATCTTGCTTGGTTTTATAAATCCACTTGACACTTATCACATCCTTTTCTTCAGGTACATATACCAATTTCCATGTCTGATTATTTTCTATGCACTTAATTTCTTCATCCATGTCTTGAGTTGATATGTCATCTTTGAAATCTTCTTCAAAAGCTAATGGACCATCTATTTGTGAAAACAGAGAAAGGATGAAAAACAAATTTGTTTTGTCAACATTATAGATGTCGCACAAACTTCTTATCTTTCTTGGTAACAAGCTTGCTATTTTTGGATATGGAGATGTAGAACTACTTGGGCTGCTTGCTAGAGTTTGTTGAGCTCTAGGTGTGGACTATGCATGGTCTGCAGATCTCACTGAAGTAGTTTGTGTTGAATTTTGTGTCATATTTCCAGGTGTGAAAGGTACTACGCACCGACTTATAAGTGGTGTTTGAACCACTTCATCCTTTCTGTCATCATTCCCAATAGCATCAACAATTATAATTTTCCTCTTATGCTTACATCCCATGCTTCATTCTTCACAACTTGAACATCATGATCGATTATGCCTTTTCTTGCAATGGGGTCATACAAGTTGTATTCTTTTGATTCTTCGGAGTATCCAAAAAATATACATTTTTAACCTTTGTTATCTAGCTTCTTTCTCACCTCATCTAGAACATGTGCATATGCGACACAACCAAGAACTTTTAAGTTTTCCACATTATGCTTCATTCCTGTCCAGGCTTGTTGAGCAACATTATTTTTCATAGTCTTTGTTGGATATGTGTTCATGATGTATACTTCAGTTTATACTGCCTCAACCGAATAATCATTTGAAAAATGTTTTCTTTCCAACATACTATGTGTCACTTCCATGATGGCTTGATTCTTCCTCTTTGTGACACCATTCTGCTATGTTGTATACCGCATAGTGAATTTCTCGTAAATACCATGAACTTTACAAAAGTTTTGAAACTCTATTGAAACATATTCTCCTCCTATGTCAGTTCTTAGAACCTTGATGTAATAACCACTATGCTTCTCCACAAGTGATTTGAACTATTGAGAATATCCCAATGCATTAGATTTGTGTTTTAGGAAATAAATCCATGTCTTTCTTGAGAAATCATCAGCGAATGTAAGAAAATATGCACTTCCTCCTATAGAAGGGGTTGGCATTGGCCCACAAATATCTGAATGCATAATTTCCAGTGGATATTTTGCTTTCTATGACTTGCTGACTAGAAATGACTCTCTATGCTTCTTTCAAGAGATACAACCTTCACATATTATTTATGTTTTTTCAATTAACGGAAAAATTTTCACCATATCATTTTCTTGTAGCATCTTCAGACCTCCAAATTTTAAATGTCCAAACTCGAAATGCCACAACCAGGAATCATCATGCACCTCAGATTGGAATGATGTTTTTATATTTGCACCTTCTTTCTTGAAGTTTGATGCACTGCCTTTTTTTTATTTATGCTTTGAATGTAGTGTCCGACGGTGCATCTTTTTCTTTATTGACAACTTGCATTATTTTTCTCTTGATGGATGGATTCAATGTCAATGGGAACATTTTGTTGTTTTTCATATGAATTCTTGCAATAAGTTGGTTGCTTGGACATCTAACCAAAATCACACAGTGATTATCTTCCATGTAGATTTTGTATCACTTATATAACAATTTTCACGTGCACATCAAATTATGCTTTAGGATAGAAACATAATAAACATCAGGAATAACCTTTTTCTCTCCTTGTTTAGTTAAAATCTTAATACTTCCTTTTCCTAAGAAAATGACTTGGATATATGTTCCAAGTGTAAATTTAGTTTGAAATGACTTATCCAAACTAGAAAACAGTTCTAAGTTTCATGTCATGTGATTAATGCAACCTCAATCTAGATACAATGTGTCATATGGACTTACAAAAATCTCTTGTAAGAATTTGTAATTTTGAAATCTGGACTTTGTCCATACCTTGATAAGAAGTTCATAATATGTCTCATGCTTCCTTGGCTTTCTTTGTTGATGAAACTCTTGGGAGTGTACTCTCATGCATGGCTTGATATATATATAAAACATATCCTTTTGATCCTTCTTTCTTTGATATTTCCAAGCATTCCTCTTAGCTTGTGTCAGAACATTGTGTGTTTCCTAATCTATTGGTTCCACATGTTAGAAAATAAATAGATGTGATCGGTTTTCCATGGACAATATAGAAATATTGTCACCCAACCATAGGCACAAAGGCCGCCCCTTAGCACCTTAACCTTGAGAGACATAATAATTATGGTATAAAACCAATAGACAACCAAGCCTAGTGCATCTTTATCCAATGGTATGCACCAAGAAAGAATAAAAAATAACCAAGAATAAATTCCAAACCATAACCAAGATACCAAGCCCAACCAAAATCCAAAATCCTAATTGTAGCAGTTGCAGTTGCACTACCTCTACAAACTTGTGCATCAATATTCTTATGAAGTTGTGAGTGAGTGAATGACAAATGATCTCTAGTGCCCTCCTATTTATAGTTCTCTTTGTCACCTATCTAGGATGAATTCTTCTTTTAGAAGTTAACACTTAAATATTAATTCATTTATTGAGATGGCATGTCTGATGGGATTTCTAAACATAGGTTTAGGGTTTCTCTTGCTTCCCAGAATATTCTAGTCTCGTCAAAGGTTACACGTAGAGTTTAATACCCCTCACAACTCCCATAATATCAACACTCCCTCCTAGATAGGGAGGTATTAAAGGAAATGGACTTGAGAAAAAACATACCATTCAACTAGAAGCATCATCATAGCCACACCGACTATCTCATGATCATGCATATCAACTCACAAGAAACATCACCACTATCAGTATCATATGATAGCATCAATTGCATCATCTCTCGAAGCCATACT
>CBVK0102922349.1:0-10153 GCA_900067695.1 Picea abies
TTAGAAGATTTGTTCAATGATGGCTTGGAAAAGATAGCAAGTAAGATGGCTCGATGCCAGGTATGCATGTCTGGTGCAATTTAGGGTTATAAAAATAGTGTAGGAGACACCTGACCCCTTTCATTCAAAAGTAAAACCTATCCATGAATCGAATTATTTTTTGAAAAAAGGCTCATCCAGGTAAAATGGGAGATAATTCACATGGAAGAGCATTATATCGACCTCAAGGGGTTGAAAAAAAGTATATTCATGGTTCATTTTGAACCAGATGTTGTGTGTGTGTGTAGATTAAGTAATTACTGTGAATTCACGACCACTTTTTTATGAAGATGAGTTCATTGTACCACTGCAGGAAGGTTGCAGTGTGAGTGGTCAAGTTGTTGATAGTAGTGCGACTACTCCAAGGGTCGAAAATTTTGGTGAAATAGTCATCTACAGATTGGGATATGTTGTGACCCGCTGGTGGTTTCCTATTCCACATAGCAAATGCTACTAATAGATATATGTAGATGAAGTACCCTGCTTTGTCGTGTGCATCTGCACAAGCCTATAACATTTTGGTGAGTAGATATTTACACCAATTTAAGGGTGTTTCATTCTTACTGAACTTGGCTACAACGATAACATCAAGGGTACACTCTTTTCTAGTGTAATTCCACATTGATTTCCCAAAAATAAGGTAGCAGGCCATGAAAAAAAATTCATCCTTTATCGGTGCAATCAACACTTGGTTCCATATATATCATAAAGACTAAGCTCCCCCTTCTTTTGGTCGCATTTCCCCAAGCCCTGGAATCCATCTGTAACATCCTACCCTTCAATAAACATGCCCGTGAGCTTATGTATATCCTCAACATGGATTGGGTAAGCCTAATATAACCATAAGGTACTAGTGTGCACTCATATGATGAGGAACTTCATGCACCGGGCAATTTTTCCAGTAGTGTCGAAGAATGGTAGGTTCCAAAGATGCATCAACGTGGAATCTTGCAACAATATGAAATCATTTTTCCACTTCCATTGTAATTCCCCATCTGACGGCGTGACACAATCCATAAACGAATGGATGGCCATGTGTGGATATTTTGCAGTGTCATTAAAATCAATATTGACCAAATGGTTTTTTTTTACCTTCCCATGCATATCACCTTGAACGGTGACTCGTGGATCAATAAGATCCATTGGAATAATGGTTTTGGGGAGCCCCCCTCAACCAGTTGTGTGAACCATTGTAACAGGAATGCATTGGTAGAAAAATAACACACATGGAAAGAGTCATGGACACAGGCTCACAGGTTTCTCAAGGGGCTCCAGGATGAAATATGCAAGCAACTAGATGAAAGCACAATAATCATTGGGTCGTCGAGAAATGGGGAGTATATAAGAAACATGCAAGAAGTGACATGCTCGACATGAATTAAGAGTGATAGCATAGAAATAACTCATCCTTAATATTGAAGATGACCCTTGAACATGGAAAATCCAAGGGAGATTTAGGTAATTAAGATGACAAACGAAAAATTGGTAATGGGGTCGTGAGGTAAATGGAAAATTAATGGGCGCACCAAAAATTGACCCAAAAAGGACTGAAAGTTGGTGAGTTTTAAATGATTATGACTGGTAATGAGAATATGGTAGGTGAGAATGTAACAATGACATTTAACTCCCAAAATGAAAGAGACAGGGAAAAAAAGTCGAACATGGGAAACACTGAATACAAAAAGATTTTATTTATACCTCCAAGACCACAAAGGTGATATTCAGGATGGATGACTTGGAAATGACCACTAGATTTCTAGGACGGGTGAAATTTGAACATGTCATGATTTTATTGATGAAAATAGAAAACAAAGACATAATTGGAAATCCTACCTACGAAGCTCACTCTCGGAGAGAGGAGCATAACAAAACATTTTTTATGAAGAAGAAAGGTAAGGATTCATGCATGTTCCATTCACCCATCCTGGTTGAGTAATTCCATCGAGTTGTGTTAATCTGATAGCTCTTGAGTCACATAATTCTATAACTATAAACAATCCCATCCAATTCATCTAAAGCTTCCCTAGATGTTTCTTATACTTGTTGTCATATAACAAGACTAGGTCACCTTATGAAAATGACTTACACTTTATATGTTGGTCATGCCAAGCCTTCTGCTGGTATTTCTACATATTTTATAAAAATATGATAAGAATATAGCCTCCTCAAGTTTCATCAGTTCCTCAATCCATGCAGCAAAGGATTCATCATCTGCCATCTTAGTAGCTTGCACAATGAATAAACTTGGGGTGAGAAACTCAGCTAGCACTATTGCTTCTTTGCCATATACTAGTTGAAATAGGATGTACCTATGTAGTCACTTCGTGGTAGTTCTATAATCCCATAACACAGTTGGAACTCACTCATCCTATTTATCTCAATTTTCACAATAGACTTTATTCAATCCTATATCCAAGATTTTATTAAATGCTCTCATTGTGTCGTTATCCTATGGATGGTAGGGACTGCTCTTATGATGATGAATAAAAAATTATCATATAAGGGTTGCAATAGTATCACTAATTAAATGGTATCCTTGATCACTAGTCAAGCTCATAGGACAACCAAACCGAGTAATGATATTATGAAAAACAAATTGTGTTGTAGAGAAATCCCGAAAAAAATTCTCTTCATTCCAATGAGTCAGGTAGTTAGTTGTGGTAATTATTATCTTGCCTTTGAATTCTTGGCAGGGGGATTAATCGAACCGATGAAATTGAAAACCCATTTTTCAAACGCTTGTAGTGCTCAGACAAGGCGTAAAGGTAACTCATCACGACAATATGGATTCACCACTTTCTGACATGCATCACACACTCGATCATATTCCTTATCATCTTCAAACATTGTATGCTACCACAATCCCTCTTTTAATACCTTTCGGGTAGTTTTCTTTCTGCCAATATGTCCTCCCACAACTCCATTGTGACATTCCCATAGGATATTAGGTCTTTCACGATCTAGTACACAATGCCTCAAGATGTTATCTAATATTAATTTTAGTACAATTGGCCCATAATTAGTTGATAGTCCATGGAATGAACCACTAGGTGCCTTTTCTGAGTTGCAGAATAGCCCTCTGGCATAGTACCAGTGGTTAAGAAAAATGCAATATCCGACAGATAATCAGGAATATCCTCAATATGGAAAAGCTATACATCAGGGAGATGATCATCTACAACTCTGCCACTTTCTCCCGACTCTAGTCTAGACAAATTATCTGGCCCCACATTTATTTTACCATGCTTGACAATGACCTCGAAAGAAAACTCCTGAAATAATAATAACCATCTACAAATTTGTCCTTATAACACAGGTTTGTTAACCAGATACTTCAAAGAAGAGTGATTAGTCACAAAATTAAATGATTGCCTAAAAAATAATGTCTAAACTTTTGTAAAGCATAAACCATTGCCAAACCTTTCGTTTCAGTTGTAGTGTAGTTGTGCTCAACCTAGGAAATCTTTCTGCTGGAAAAGTCTACAGGATGATCAAGATTTCCTTCCCCTGGTTGTGCCATAATAGTGCCTAATGCAGTCACAGAGGCATTAATGTGCACATGAAACTCAATTTTCTAGTTAGGATAAGTTAAAATAGGTGGCACACTCAAAATTTATTTAAGAAGATTGAACGCTTTATCATAGTTCTACATCCAACAAAAATCTTTGAACATATTTAGTAGCTACTCCAAAGGTGTTGTTATAGTTGCATAACCCCTAAGAAACCTGCAATAGTATCCAATATGTCCCAAAGTACTTTGCAACTATTTGACAGTGGTAGGAGGAGGCATATTGATAATTACTGCAACTTTTGTAGGATTGACTAGCACTCCTTCCTTGCAAATTATATTTCCGAGAAGATTCAAAAAGGGTACACAAAAATACATTTTCTCAAATTAAGGGAAATTTGTAGATACCTGCAGTGGTCCAACATCAACCCTAATAGTACGATGTGCTCTTTGAGTAAAATGTACATAGTCCAATCATCCAGTTAAACCTCAACAAACTTATGAATGAAGTTGTGAAATGTTGCAATCACTATCTGAGAGAATAGTGCAGGGGAATTCTCAATCTGAAAAGGAATAGCCATTTAGGAAATTGATCCATAATCGATAGTGAAGGTAGTATTTTTCTTTTCTTATTCGATGATTTGAACCTACTAGTATCCAAAAAAACCATCTGTAAAGGAATGTGTTTTGTTTCCCACTACTTGATATAGTACATCATCACTAAAGGGGGTAGGAAAGGGGTCATGTACACAGGAAGCATTCATGGTTATGTAGTCCACATAGACTCATATATACTCGATACATTTCTTGTTTTGTATTATGATAGGAATGATCCATTTAGACTTATCGATAGGGAAAATCATCCTAGTTCCTAACATCCTGTCAATCTCATTCTTCACTTTATCTTTCACTCTGGGGTTCAGATAGTAGGGCCCATGTTTAGCTAGTCTTGAGTCAAGTTTTAACTCTATCTTCATCTCCCCTAAATCTCCATTAATCCATTTTAATTCTAAAAATATTGTAGGGAATAGGTCCTCATATTCCCATAACAGAGATTGTATCTTTGTCATAGTTTGTTTGTCCCAATAATCCTCGATGGAAGCTAGCTTAGGGTGGTCCTCACTCCCTATGTTTATTTTTTGTAACTTCAGGGGTTTAGAATAATAACTATTAACATCATTTGATTTATTTTTATGAACAATCCTAGTGATTTCTAATTCTTTAAATGTCAAATTCCTAAGGTCATCTAGGCCTTTGAGATCTCTTGGGTCTTCATTAATTTTATTACAAGTCAGAGGTATTCATGCAAGGTCTAGGTAAATGTTATGATGAAGTAAGTATTCATGTCTAGGAAAAACTATGGGCAGATGTAGAGGTTTAAATTCATTCATAAATAGAATTTTCTTAATCTGTTGCAAAGATAAGGTGATTTTAGGTGACTTACCTGAGAATGATAAGTCTCGATAGAAGTGGGCTTGAGTAATTCCCAACAAGTGGTTTTTCGTCAATCCTCCTCAAGAACATATCAAGCGGTTGGAATTTGTCCCAAAGAGTGAATAAAATGATGCACCCAAAATGGAGAAGTAAGTTTTTCATCTTCCCATACTTGAATACAATGTGCAACATGCTCCTTTGGATCAGAGGACCCATCATATGCCTCCAAAGATGAGGTCTAACTGTTTGGCTTATGATCCTTATTTGGATAAGTACCCTATGATGGGGGAATAAAGTGATATTGGATGGCATGCTTTTCTTCATCCTAGGAAGAAAAAGTATCTTTATGAGTGGCCCACCACCTAGATGGATATGACTTTAAGGTAATTTTAATTACGAGAATTCTTTTCTCTGGTGTAACCTTATCCTCTAGGTCAACAAGAAAGTTTCTGAGATATGAAATGCCATCTTAAAAAGGGTGTTCTCTAATATATGATCCAATCCACCTAGAAGATATGATAGTCATGCAACACCTTAAGAATTTCTCATATCTACCTTGTTTCCAACTGTCAAAAGTGATCTTAGAATATTCACCTGCAGACTGAATACTTCACCAATTTATTGATCCATGGAGTGCCATCTTAAAAAAAGGGTTCTCTAATCTATGATCCAATCCACCTATAAGATATGATAGTCATGCAACACCTTAAGAAGTTCACATATTTACCTTGTTTCCAACTGTCAAAAGTGATCTCAAAATCTTCACCTACAGACTGAATACTTCACCAACTTACTCATCCATTTACAGTAGGGTTAATGTAATTTGCTTGCTTCCATGTAGTCGGAGTGTAAAGTTTATCCAAGAAATCATGTTCCATGTTCTCATCAAATGGATCCGTATATCTAGGACCTTGTTAAGGGTCTACATTTTGGGTTACTTTCATACCATCCACTACAAAGGTCACGATTTCCTTCTTAAGATCTATAACAATTTATTTTTCATATGCCCAGTCCATACCCAATAGAGTTGGATATGGAGCCTTCTCTTCCATTATTTCTATGACCTAGAAGTCGACTAATGTTTTAACACAAGCTAAGTCCACTTCTTTGTAGACTCCCAATAGCATAGATACAATACCAATTGGCCAAGGACTTGATTGAATAGGTGAATAAACAAGCTTGGGCTTACCCATGGCTTCCCAAGTTTTCCTTGGTAGTATTTTGATGCCAAATCCAAAATCTAGCATAACATTGCTAATATTGTAGTCGTCAATATGGGAATTCAGTCTAAATTGTATTCCATATCTCTGCTTCCTCCTTTGTATTCTACCTATATGTATCTCTGGAAGATTAGCAACAATCATCTCCTATGGGTTCCCTTCAGCCTCCAAAGTCACCCTAAGCACGTTCTAAAAAAAATTAGTGAGTTGTTCGTCATCCAAAATATCATAAAAAAGTTGGAACCACAGTTCAATAATATTTTGTGATTTTGATGGAAGGTTTTTTTGAACTAACATGTTTTCTGTGAATCCTGGTTGGAATTCAACACTTGGCTCTGCAATTGTCGATATGGCAGTTTAGACATCCGTTGAAAAATTTCTACGACATTATGGAATAACTCTTTTTTTCCTTAGAGGATCATACTTAGAATCCATCGATACCACTTTATAAATCTTACTTTCATTGGCATTTTCAAGATCAACACTAGTCTTTGTCCCTCCTTTAGTAATAATATTAATATTGGGTGCCTTTTCTTCAATGACATGTTGGGGATTAGAATTAATCAAATTGGTTCCTCACTTCCTTGTATGATCTGCCCACTTTGTGATCAACTCATGGAAATCCTCGATGGCATGGGTTTTGTTTTTTGTGATCAACTCATGGAAATCCTCGATGGCATGGGTTTTGTTTCTACAGTGGGAACACCATGATCTTCTTGGAAATGGACAATCACTTGCGAGATTCCTCTATTCATCTCAATTGTAACAACGAGTTGGCCCTATTCCACTAGTTTGTCCACCTATGAAACCTCCTCCACCTCTACATCCTCCTCCAAACCCTGGAGGAACTTCATTGATCCTAAATGTAGATCTTTCCAACCTATATGCAAGAGCATCCAGGGTGTGGCATTTTTTGGTAGTGTGAGTGAGAGACCCACATAATTCATAGTATATCATATTAAAAATAGGTGAATACTTTTGTAGTATTGGAAAATATATCATATTAAAAATAGGTGAATACTTTTGTAGTATTGGAAAATGTCGAGGGGAGTGACCATGGCTTTGAGATATTTTTCAATATTCCCCACTTTGGCCTCCATGATGATTTAGAAAAATCATGGTACTACAAAGGGCCTTGAAATGGTGTTGTAGCAGCAACTTGCATGACCCCTCTCGATGGTCCTACTGGAGGATGCACCATCATGTGTTGAGAAGGTCTTGCACCCCTTAGTCTAGGAAATTCCATAGTTGTATGAACCCTTGTGTAGTATCTGGTACACCATACCTACGGTCAACCTGTTCTAGGGAGGCTCAACTCTTAAATTTTATCAGTTAATTATGAAATATGGCCTTGCAATTGGGCAATATGAGTGTCTTCAGTATTTCTCATAACCCTCAATATCCTTGGGTATCCATCCATTGCTTCTATTTTCATCGTATGTTCTAAGGCTTCCCCTAATGTAGTTATCCACTGATGGGTTAATGGTATCTGGATCAATGATAATAGTCCCTATATAAACCATTCTTCTTGGTGGTCTTCATGGATGGGGTTTTCCAATTTACCTATTGCATCCTGAAATATTTGGTTATACTCCAGGGTAGACTCACCATCTCTCTATTTGATCTCATGCAACTCAGAGAGAGAATATTGTTCCGACCGGGGTGAGTGGAATTTTGTAACATCATGCTCTACTGAACATACTAAGGTCACTTGCTTGCAAGTGATCTAGGTGTGGAACACTGTGATTTCATTTAGATTATGGGTTATATATGATGATGTTGATTGACGATGCTTGCTAATCTGACTCACATAAGGAGTAAAGGGGCCTTGCACAGAAAACCAAATATTGAGGGAGAGGTGTGGCAGCATCCCTCTCACAGCCTACTAGCACTCTCGTCGTGGCCAGAACTGCAGGTTAACAATTACCTAGTTTGGGTGGTACATGATGTCGTGAGGGAAGACTGAGACAATTACTCATGTAGATTTATAAGGGGAATGAAATAAGGCAGAGTCCTTATTCCTTAGAATCCCTTAGTCTCTCACAAGGTCGACTGAATAGAGTTTTGACTCCAATGGGTTGGAAAAAATTCCAAAAACAAGTCAACTTGAGTGGAACCCTTGGAGCATGGGGTTCATCTTGAAGGGAACATCGCACAAATGAAACCCAAGTCAATAAAAATAGGTGGCCTAAAAAACATTGGAATGATTTGACCTTGATGGATTTAAAAATTTATTTAAAAAATAGAGTATTAATTATCAAATCCAACCATAAGTTTTAAATAAAGAGGGCTAATTGAATTGTGACATGAGTAAATATTTGAAGGAAATCAACGGCTAAGGAAATAGTAAGTAAGAACCTAAAGAAGTGATAGAATACAAAAGGGTGCATGAAATTTTTAGAAATAAATCCTTGTTTAAAAATAATGACAACTTGAGAGAATGGGTTGTGCATAGAATAGAATTTGAGTCAATGAACCCTAGCCTAACTAAGAAGACCCCTAATCCAACCCTAACTATAATCTAGTTAGTTGAAAACCTTTAATTAAGGGATTTGGGGAGACTAAGAGACAACTAATAGGAACTTTAGGAACACATGGGTAATTGTGAGGAAAGGTGGCTTTTAAATAAAAATAAAAGAGAAATTAGTTGTGAAACTTGGGGAGAATGTGACACCTATAGTGGATGAATAATTCTTGAACTGAATTTATGAAAATTAATGAATTATGCATGAGGGGCAGATGTATGTGAGGGATAATTTTATAAAGAAAGGGACGTAGAAGAGAAGGGGATCAAACCCTGAGAAGGCACTCTTATGTTGTCGAAATTTTTGATTGATTGTGTTTTTACTTGTGAGAGTTGGGACTCCAAGCTTGTGAAAAGAGTGGAATCTCTTTGTTGCAAGGCAATCCTTGAAGCTAATTTGTTTTGGTTTTTTTGTGCTTGGCCCCTTTTAGGCTCGAGGGGCTAAGGGGGAATAACAACACCCCTAGCATTGACTAGTAGGTACCGGTGAAGTCACTGTGATTAGCAAGAGAAGGAAAGGAAGAAGCACAAGGTCTGGAAGGACATCTTCAACACACAAGTATCATTGATTTATGGTATTTATAAGATGAATTTATTTATTTTATGAGAGTATCAGTATAGTAGATGGATAGAGTCATTGTAGAAACATTTGAAGGTCTAAATGTCAAGTGTTACGTATGCTAGAAAATAAACAATTGCTACAGTGTTATATTTTAACTCCTTCCTTGTAAATTCCAGACGTTTTTTGAACTTTGTACATCATTTTGATCCTCCTTGTTTAGTGAGAATTGTGTATTCATATAGCTTATGGTTAAGTCTATCTTTATCCTCCTTGTTTAGTGAGAATTGTGTATTCATATAGCTTATGGTTAAGTATGTCTTTCATTCTTACCTACATATGTTGAACAAAGTTTAAGAGGATTAGGTTAGGACTTTTTAAATGTATCATTCGCTGGTCATTTGTAGTTTAGTTCCTATTGTATCCTAAGCCCTTATTGATTTTTGTTTAAAATTCAAGTCAATTATGTTGATGGGTTCCTTGTTGAGAGGTGTATTGAATCCAAAATTGTAATTTAACACTTTGTTAAGTTTACATTGAATCAATTATGTCAAATGGTGGGTTTTCATGAAATTGTTAAACCCTGGGTTATTATTTTTCTCAGATTATATTTCGTTTTACTCGACGTATCTAGGGCATGGAGTTCTATAAAAAAAAATTACTTAATCCATTCACTTCAGATTCGTGGGATGCCCATTTTAGGTTTCCGGGAAATTTTTTACTTACTTCCCATCCGGGTGTTATCCTTTTTCCTAAACCAAGCTATGCATGTGAAGAGGAGCCAGAACTTGGCAATAGTCCCAAGGGGTGTTATTCAGGGATCCAGAGCTCCAGTGTTCCAGATATTTCTTCGACCCAACACTCCTTTT
>CBVK0102922353.1:0-11188 GCA_900067695.1 Picea abies
AACAATACTTGATTTCTATTAATGAAAGAATTGTAAAGAGACTGTAAAATGCAGAGTGCAAGACTCGTTAGAATGGTGGCATCTTTATCTCTAAGAAGAGATGTGACGGCTATGCTCATTCGCTAGTTGATGATTACAATGAGGCTTTGAGGGAATTTTTATTTGAAACAAGAATTCCAAAACCCTAGACATCCAAAAACCTAACCCTATGAGATGAAACGCCAAAAGTCATGTGGGCCACATTTGGGTAAGTTAGTACATTAACTTCTCAGGGTCATAACTTCTGCATACAACCTCCATTTTAGGTGCATGATAGCCCATTGGAAAGGTATTTCAGAGAACTATGCATTATGTCATCAAAATTTGACTTCATCTACATTTTGACTATGGCACGCCAAAATAACACTGTTTAGGGCCCCAAAATGGCCCTAGAAGTACAACAAGATGTGATGTCATGAATACATACAAAATAATCTAGTTGGATTAGGTGGGAGGCCACCAATATCCACCTGGAAGATGTGTAGGGATTCAGACAGCCCCGGAAGGGTACAACCCTCAATTACAAAGAAGTACAAAAGAACGTGTTGACCTAAAAACTGAAAAAAGGAGCTAGTGGAACAGGTGTCTGGCCACCAATATCCACTTGGATCAATTCTTTAACTAAAGTTTGTAAAGTGTAGCATGATGAATGGGATTAGAGGATCCCAATTGTATTATGGGATGATCGAAAAACATGAAATTTTTTGACAAATCACATGCCATTCTAATTAGTCTATAGAAAATAAGCAATCATGTCACTGGAATTTGTTGTTCCTAACCTCTATGTTTCCCTAGAAACTCATATGAAAGATGACCAGTCCCTTCAAAACAGGTTAGATGAAATCATGGAACTAGAGGAGGACCAAATGTTAGCATGATTCATCTAGGTGGTTGAAAAGGAGAGATAGAAAGCGTGTCATGATTGCAACATCTACCAAAAAAATCCTCTAGCTTGGATATTTGTTTTTGTTATATGAAAACACATATTTAAAATATCCTAGTAAGCTACACATGTGTTGGTTGGATCCTTTTTGGTTAGTATACATCAGTGAAGCAGCTGCCTCCAAGATAGAAACATTACAAGGACAACTGCTCAAGGGACTTATTAATGGAAACATATTGAAGGTGTACTATGACATGCAGGGGTCAACTGTCATTTAGCTCCCTCTCTCAGCTTTGAATGTTGGTATAGTAGTTTTTTTGTAGGATTTACAATAGGTATCATATGTCATAGTCGACGGAACTTGTATTTTTGACAATCGAGATTCCACATCAATCATACAGGTGGACCCGATAGATTGACATTTTTTCAAATTCCCCATATTTCCAAAATGCCACTGTGATAAAATTTGTACCAGTTTTGGCCTTAATAGAGAATTCACACAGGGCTCGGTTGATTTTCATGGCAATCCGGTTCATTGAAAGGTCAAGCACTCCAATTTAAGTAGTTCACACATGCCATGGGTACACAGTTAGTTACGACACCACAATCCCCAAAAACCATCACCAATAAGGTGGATCTGACATTTGATCACTTATATTTCCTATCTATCACTAGCTGCTAGGATGCAGGCCCTCCCTCTTATTGTCTAGAAAGGTACCGCATCAATCTGCATAGTTCCCTGAACTATGTTTTGAAGATGCTATAGTCCACCAACTCTCTAAGCATGAAGCTGGTTGGAATGTCAGTATGGATAATCACCTTGTTGATAAGGAGAGACCATACTCTTTTACTTGTCAGGATCCCTACTCTCATCTCTTTCCATGGATACTCACCTTTCCCCATCCTTTGCCTTCTCCTACTAGAACAAAAACACAACCAGAGGTCGATGCTCTCTCTTGGTGAATCTGAAGTTTTTCTTAGGGTTCGATGTTTGGATTGTGTTCTTTAAACAGATCCCTCATTCATCACCACATACACCATGTAATGGAAAGGGTTGATAATTTGTCTAAATGAATTCCACAACCATCACTTTCCTTGGGGCCTGCTCGATTCCTTCCATGATGTATGTTGGGTTGGAACCATAGCCTGAACATATGATTTTCTCTTAATCAAACCTACCTACAATCATAGCTTGGTTTGAGGGTTTGATCCTCCAATGATGATGATTTTCCATTACTTCAGACATTTGCAACAATCTGCTAATGAGACAGTCCCTCTCGGATCAATGTAAGGTTACAACTTCACCAGGTCAGGTCATTTTTTCTTACTCAAAATTTCATTTGTTACCACATCAAACAGTTGGATCGAGGATGAGCCAAGTAATAGTGGTGGGGTCATATTGGAACCCAAACTTTTGGGTTAATCTCTCTCGTGCACACAAATGTAATTGTGTGTGCTCATCCCAATTTTTGTGTGCACCAAGAAGGATACGTGGATTGCAAGTAGATGCCATAAGTGTGTGAATCATTTTGTAAGTACATCAAGTGGAGTAGAACTAAAAGAGATAGATCTCCTGAGAAGAAAAAACTATAAAAGGAAGCAACGATATCAAAAATAGAGTTAGATGGTTAGAGAGTAAGACACTCACCTAGAAGATCCATTGAGTTGCATGTTGTGTGTCAAGCTCTCTCTAAGCCTTTATAATGTTGTAGTGCTTTTGAATATAAGTTTTATTATGTCATATGTATGAGTTTTATAAGGATGCACATGGAGCAATGTGTTGTAATTATGGAGAATTGTCTAAAGAAGGCATGAGACTTTGTTGCTACTGGATATGTTTTTTTTAATGTATTTATGTGTTCAATGGAATGGAAGTAATAATAAAGTCGCAACAATTTCGATCTATTATGTGTCACTTATGTGTTATCTGGATATCTGTGTGTATTATTTTACATATTAATAGAGTAAGTTGATGTTAATGGAGTGCATGAACGCCACCCTGAATGGATCCTTGTGTAGTTATCCCTTCATCCCTGTCACAAGACCGAATATTCCTTGTGATCCTCACCGTGTCTCAGGTGAGACCTTCTTCGACTTTGACTAAATATTGATATTTCAATGCTTTAGGGTTTTGTTGGTTAACTCTGGATGAACCTTGGGTATAAAATCCTCAGCATTAGGAAATACGCATGAAAGCATGAAACAACATCAACAAAATTTCAGTAGCAATACCTTCCTCTTGTGTTCTCTATTTAAGATGCAACACCATGACCTTTATTTATAAGTGAGTAGTGAAATCCCACTTTGACCATAGTTTCCATGTGAACTCTCTTAATGTATTAATGAGAATCCACAAGTTTAGTGAACATCATGGAAGACTAGGTCAATGTTATTAATGAGTACTAGGGTTTGACAAGGTCCACACACACCCATTATGCCAACTAAACAAGTATGAGATTTATGAGTTGTCAATGAGTCATTTTGTTTCATTTAAGAAGGGTCTCATAGTAATTGAGGATTTCATATATCGTGCACGTATAAATGGAACAAAACATGCACACCTCAAAAAAATGGTCAATTAATAGTTTTACTTAGCTAAGTGGGGTACCATAAGGTCATATGATGATGAAACAGGGTGCATACTGTGGATTATGATTGCCATAGTGATGTATCTGGGTAAAACTACTCAAACGGTATAGGTGATAAAATTAGGTTGATAACACCATTAGAGTAAAAAAGTAAAAACATCATAAACATATTAACATTCACATTCTCAAGGTTCAGGTTGTATACTTATGGTTATGTGAAGAACCAAATAAAATGCAACTGAGGTAGGAATTTATCAAATTCCATCCTCAATACGAATCATTTATGCATTAGTGGATGATCAAGCAATATATTGTATGGAAATATTGATGCAACATGGGTCTACAAGCATATTCACATAATAGATTTTATCAAATAGAAAGAAATGATGTTATCAAAAATTTACGCAATAGGATATGAGGAACACCAACAAATAGTATGGAATTACTTTAGGCAAAGACAAGGGAAATTAGTGCAGGAGTTCACGACAGAGTTCAAGAAGAGAACAATTCAGATGGGAGTCTCTCTCGAAACTCCAAACATCTTAATGAAGCATTTGGGGGAATTGTTACTTCAAATTCATAGAAAAATGATGTTATATAGACCAAATACAATTGATGAGGCCAATATTCAAGAACAATTCCTTGAGGGAGACAAGCAAAAGCAACAAACAAGTACTCACAAGCAAGTAGAACCACAAGAGAAACATAGAAAGAAGAAAAATAATGAGAAGTGGAATGGTAAGAAGATTGTGGTTGCAACACAAGAAGAAACACCTTCCATCCAAAAATGTAAATTATGTGACTGAAAGGGATACATTGAGGAGAACTGTTGGAAATTGCACCCTAAGAAGTGCCCAAAATATTTCTGGAAAAGGAAGAAGAAATAATTGATATCAATGGATGTTGAGGAACAAGTGGATAGAACCTCAGACCTGGAAGGGAGAATTAATTGCACTAATATCCAGAAAGAGGTGGCATTAGTTGGTTGTAGTTACAAGGAAGAGAAGGTGATGAATAAAAAAATTTGTATTAAAATTCACATGAAGCGAAGTAAGGTGGATTGTTTGTTTGATCCCGGTTCAGAATCCAAATTGATTTCTATGCAATTGGTCGAGAAGCTTGGGCTGGAGACTCAATATCATATGCATCCATACCCCCTAGGTTGGGTAAGGAAATATGTGGAATTGAAAGTGAATAAGCAGTGAAAATTTATTTTTTCCATCAATCAAAACTTTGTTGATGAAGTAGTTGCAGATGTGGTTCCTATGGACATATGTAGAGTCATCTTGGGAAGTCCATATTTTTATGTGAGGGATGTCATTTTTAGAAGGAGAGAGAACCAATATAGGCTAGTCAAGGAGGGAAAATATTATGCCATAAATGCACACAAGGACAAAGCTAAGCTCTCTCTGACCAGTGCTCATTAGGGAAGAAGAATCATGGGTAGTACAAAGAATTTTGTCTTGATGTTCCTAAGAGAAGGAAAATAGAATAGAGAAGGAAACGAGTTGGACATGAAGGCATCCTTGGAAGGATGTAGTGGTGAAAAACGTAAAAAACTACAAAAAATGATTGAATCCTACATGGAAGTATTTTAAGAGCCTTAGGGACTACCACCCAAGAGAGATTGAACACGAGATTTAATTGTTTCCAGAGTCACCACTGCCTAACATTGGGATGTATAGGAAGTCCATCATTGAATAAAATGAAGTAAAAAAGAAGTTGCAGCAGTTGTTGGAGCAAGGAGTCATCAGACCCAATACATCACCATGTGGTTATCCCATCATCATGGTGCCAAAGAAAGATGGAAGCTAGAGAATGTGCATTGACTATCGTTCTCTGACGAAAATCACCATCAAGAATAGATATCCTTTGCCAAGGATTGATGACTTGTTGGATTAACTACAACAAGACAAACTATTCACTAAGTTGGACCTCAAATCAGGTTACCACCAAGTGAGGATCAAAGAAGAATACATGTGGAAGACATTGTTCAAAACAAGACAAGGTTTGTACGAGTGGTTAGTAATTCCTTTTGGATTATGAAATGCACCTGCAACATTTATGAGACTAATGAATGATGTGCTACACCCCTTCATTGGCTCATTTGTAGTATGTTTGAATTACATGCTAATCTTTAGCAATACTTGGTAAGAGAACCTCTCACATGTGAAACAGGTACTAGAGACCTTGAGGAAGACTTAGTTGACTGTTAACTTGCATAAATGTGAGTTTGTAAATACCTCCTTAAGATATATTGGACACGTGATTGGAGGATGAGAGATAATGGTAGATCTAGAGAATATTAAATCCATCACCCAATGGCATGTTTCCACCAATGTGACAAAGGTCAGTAGTTTCATGGGAGAAGCTCATTATTTAAGGAAATTCATTGTAAACTTATCCACAGTAGCAGTGTCATTACATGCCATAACTTCCAAAGGAAAGATATTTCATTGGGGAAAGACACATCAAATAGCATTTGAATACTTGAAGAAGAAAATCAATGATTCTCTAGTCTTAACCATGCCAAATTTATAGTGACCTTTTGAGCTAGAGACTGATGCTAGTGGATATGCATTAGGAGTAGTACTCCTACAAGGAGGAAGGTGTATGTGGTACCATTCTGAGTTGTTTCATGGTGTAGTGATTGACTATCCCATAAATGATAAGGAGCTCTTTCTGATTGTACAAGCAGTGAAGAAGTGGAAGCATTACCTCTTGGGAAAAGAGACTATCATACACATAGATCATCAATCGCTCAGTATCTAAAAATTTAGAGAAAGATGTGGAAAGTGAGGCATTATAAGTGGTTAGGTTTCTTAAAACAATTTAATTTATTGATTAAGTACAAGAAAGGATTCATGAATATACTAACATATGTGGTCTCTCGACCATCACTGAAGAATATTGCAACGATTGGAATGATAATGCAACTTGAGCCTTTCACTCATGAAATTCTGTGTCAATATTATGAGGGAGATAAGGATTTGAGAGGAGTCTACAAGAAGCTAAAGGAGAGGTTGGTCGCTATCATGGAAGGAAATTAATGTCGCCTCCAAGTTGGGTTGTTATACAAACTGGACAAACTATGCATACCCAGGACAAAAGAGTGCAGTTGATGAGAGAAACACACACTTATAGGGTTGGTGGGAATTTTGGTGTGACAAAGACAATGGTGAATATGAAATGGTATGTGTATTGGACAAAGATGTAGGAGAAGGTGGAAAATGTTTTTAGAGGTTGCGTTCTTTGCAGCACTAGAAAGCGAAGAAACTGGAAACTTGCCTTGTACATGCCATTTCCAGTACAAAACAAGCCTTGGGAGAGCATCTCCATGGATTTTTTTGGAGGTTTTCCTATGAATCATAGAGGCCATCACTACTTGTTCATTGTGGTGGATCATTTCAACAAAATGTGTGTGATCATTCCCTGTAGGAAGACAATATCAAAATGAGAGGCAACTGAACTATTCTTTAGCCATGTCTGGGTACATTTTCATTTCCAACCTCCATCATATCTGATCGGGAAAGTAGGTTCTTGGGAAGATTTTGGAAAACATTTTCGAAGAGAATGGATACCAAGTTTAAGTACTTCACTGCCTTCCATCCTCAAAATGATGGAAAAAACAAGGTAGTAAATAGGATGCTAGTGAAATTGTTTATAGGTTACAAACATACAAAGACTCGGGATGAGCATATAGTCTACATTCAATAGTCTTACAATAAAGCACTTCTTTATTCCACCAATAAGTCTCCTTTCGAGACTTTTTTTGGTTATTTATCTCCCTCACCATTTGATATTGTTTATGGGTAGAAAAAGGAAGAAGCATGACTACAAGGAGATGAATATAAGGAAATCACATTCATGGACAAGATTAGACATATACATCTAAGGGTTCGGGATCAGTTCAAGAAGAGCCAACAATTGTACAAATCCATGCATGATAAACATAGGTAGGATCATAAATTATGTGTTGGAGACAAGGTGTGGCTCTATCTCTGTAAGTAACGACAACAAGGAGAAGAAAAGAAACTCAATCCCATTAGATATGGGCCATTTGAGATCATTTAACAAGTGAATGAGAACACATTCAAGATGAAACTTCCACCTTATATGCAGATCAAATCAATGGTGAATGCGGAAAATTTGAAGTTGTTCAAACTCTCCATGTTGGATGAGGAGGAAGAACATCAATTTCTTCCCACTTTTGAAGACATTGCACCTCATGGTCTTAAAGAGTTGAAGGAAAACACAGTTTTGCAACTCAAGGAGCGGACAATTCACAAAGGATAGCGAGAAATGTGGTAGATTGGTCTCAAGGGATAGACTGCAAGGAAAGAGAAGTGGTATGAGAGGAACCAGATTGCAAGAAAGTTCCCTCATATATCCTTGGCATATTTTGGGGACCAAAAGCCTCCCAATGGGGAGGTGTGATCCGAATCGGATATGGCAAGAAAAATTGGCCATCGGCACAGACTCTAATATTATCAACACATGAAAATTTTAAGGCTATGAACAAAGAAGGATATCAACTTGTTGGCGTGAAGGGCCCCATGCCATCACGTTTGATGTACATTTTTGTATGTAATATATGTAAAGTCAGGAAGTATATTTTTGTATGTAAAGGAATAATGAGACTCTCATAATATATTTTCCACATGGGAGAAAAGACAAACAAATAAAGAGAAGAAGGAGAAATAGACTGGACAGAAGCTGAAGCATCGATGATTCCTGGCCTTCCAGGTATCCTCTCAGTCGACTTAGTTATCTATAGCATGTTTCCATACAATAAGAAAATGTTTCTTTGGCCATGAATGATGTAGAGAGGCTTCCCATTATTGACACTTGAATCCGTCATGATTGAAACGACAACGTCATGAGGACATTAGTCCCCCTTTGCTTTTAGAGAGGTGGTTCTCCTCTTTGACTAAATGATATATATTTGAATATCTTAGAGTAGGGAGAGTGCTAGACAACAAACCCCAAATCTTTATTTCTTGGATTTAAATGAAAATGGTTCTTCAATAACCCAATATGATCTTTATGTGAAACAAAAGTCATTTTACAATAAGAAAATATTGGAGGGATCCAACAACATAATTAAATTGTGATCATCATCACACACAATCTTCTTAATCATATATAAATACATCCATATCTTCTTCATGATAAATAAGAGAGAATGATTTGATCATCTCAAAGAATTTTAACAGAGTACTAAAATTAGTAATAAAGGAGAAATTTATAGGTCAACCTCAAATATCTCATACTTAAAACTCAAAGTTACAAGATACAGTCAAGATCAACCCCGAAGCAATTCTTTGTGGAGTTTTATTCATGAAATATGTTCTTCATTACAAAATATTTGACAACCATGTATGTGGCTGCAAATAATTCATGATCATATAAGAAAATATCTTAGAATAATATAAGAAAAACAATCAACATGATCTAAAAATGAAGAAGACTTGAAAAACTTGAAAAACTTATTGCAAGTGAAAATGTTATGTGTTTAAAGCAACAGGATCAATTTGCAACACGTAAATTAAGGATTACTTATGCAAAATACACATAGACAGCAGCATAAACATTGAACATAAACACATGTGCATGGCAATTGATAAAGGAGTTCACCCCTCTTATGGGCTACATCTCCTGGTCCAGCTTCCAATGGATCATTACTATTAATTTCTCAAAAAGTGCTCAAAAACATGTCTTACAATGCTCAAACTGACAAACCGACTGCTCCAATGGCTTCCCAGCATCCCAAAACCCCTGTCTGGGCTCTTTCGGCACCTCAATCGGTCGAAAAATGAAGAAGTTAGGCCTCCTGGAAGTCTCCCTCTTCAAGCTTGTTGTCCCTGGTTCTACAATTCGCACCCTTCTTCAACAAACTTGGCTCACACGCTCATTTAAGCGCAAAAACCCAGCACCAGGCGCAACTGCGCCAACGGTGCAAACTGTAGGACGGTTAAGGGTGCGCCAGCCCCTAACCGCCTCGGCACCTAGGCACATGGCGCATGGAACCTTGGGCTAGGCAAACGAGTCGTTAAACCGCCATAACCGTTGGAACTCCTGCGCGTGTTAAACCATTGGTTAAAACCCATGGGTTATGTTTCAACCTGCGCTATTATACAACGGTATATATATATATGTGTGAATACAATACAAACTTTGGTTATATATTCCGCGCCATTCGTTGGGCCTTACAACATGGTCACATGTCGTTTCATATAACCACGGGCCGGGGCTAAGCCCCGGCCTGACCCCTGCCCATTCATATATTGCAATGACTTTATAAAAATTGCGTTGGGTTATATATTAAGTCACAAGTTATGAGCGCATTGGTCAGACGGTTATATAAAGGTTTATATGTGGGGGGAGGTCCCGGGGTCAAACCCCGCGGACTCCCATTANNCCTTCCAACCTCAATCCACTTGGCCTTGCTTGGATTCGTCCCTTTAAGACAAACTCGCAAATACTCCACATTTCCTCGCTTCGAAGTTCGCATCCTCCTGTCAAGTATGGTGTCTTCCTGCAGTTCTGTTAGATACTCTAAAGAAAAATCATCTATGGAAGGAATATGAACATGCTCTCCTTGATCATCAATCAACGGAGGCTCATACAACTTCAAATTCTCAACATTAACAACTACATACATCTTCATATATGGAGGAAAATCTAAACGGAAAGCATTGTTACCAATCTTGCCGACAATTTTGAAGGGACCATATCGAATTGGTTTCAAATTTTTACCTTCTCCTTTAAGCCTCTCCTTGCTGATGTAAAGCCACACTTCATCACCAACTTCGAAACTGTGATCAACACGATGCTTGTCATGTCTCGCTTTGTACTTTGCCTGACTCTTTTCCAACTGCTCTTGCACCACCTGATGTATCGACTGAATCTGTTCAATGAACTTCTATGCCCGATCAATATCATATCGCCCATCAACAACAATATCTTTCCCAAATATGAAATCTAAAGGCGACTTGGGCAAATAGCCAAAACAAGTCTCAAATGGCGACGTCTGCATCGAAGAGTGCTTAGCTCGATTGTATGCATGTTGAACGTAGTGTAAATGTTCATCCCAAAGCTTAGGATGCTTGATACAATATGCACGAAGAAGATGTACCATGGTACGATTCACCACCTCTGTCTGACCATTTGTCTGCGGATGAAAAGTTGTGCTCTTTTTCAACTTGGTGTCCATGAGTGCCCACAAACTCGACCAAAAACTTCCAACAAATTGAGAATCCCGATCAGAAATAATGGACTTGGGCAAGCCAAAATGCACCCAAACATTTTGAAAGAACAACTGTGTCGTTTGTTCTGCCGTTACCTGCTTAGTACACAGCATCAAAATACACATCTTGCTAAAACGATCAACCATGACACAAAGATAATCATGACCTCTTCTCGACATAGGTAAACTACCAACAAAATCCATGGAAATACTTTCCCAAGGGCGAGAAGGAACTGGAAGTGGAGTGTACAAACCCAACTTTCGATTACTTGGTTTACTTGTAGCACACAACGAACATCCCCGAACATATCGCGAAACACTTTCGTTCATCTTAGGCCAGTAGAAGAATCTTTACAAATTTGCCTCTGTCTTGCCTACACCAAAATGACCAGCAATAAGAGAAGAATGCGCTTCTCTTATGATGTTGAT
>CBVK0102922367.1:0-11719 GCA_900067695.1 Picea abies
TTGAAAATGCAACTTGCCTCATAAGAGAATGAGCAAGTGAAGTGTGTGTTAGAAGTGAGGCGCTAGCCTCTTATTTATATCAATCTGGCACGTGTGAAGAGTCACCATCTGGCAGGGCCGACCTCTCACACTGGGTGGGTAAATCCACCAATAATTAAATCTGGCCCTTTCATTATAACTGCTGGGGCCGACTTCTTATTCTGCACATTATAATTGTTCGATGACCAATCCGGAAAAGGGGATTTGGTCCTTATACAATTACCGACTTGATT
Organism: Picea abies; assembly: GCA_900067695.1. Classification (NCBI taxonomy): domain Eukaryota; kingdom Viridiplantae; phylum Streptophyta; class Pinopsida; order Pinales; family Pinaceae; genus Picea; species Picea abies. The sequence continues at coordinate 273 of CBVK0102922367.1, forward strand.
AATCCTCAATGNNNNCCACAATGGGGATTTAATCCAATAACAAAATAATAAGAATGCTCTTCGCAATTACATTATTTCAACAGGTTCATCCCCCAACTCTGTAGTTACTAGGGAGGAGGGCATAATAGGGACTGCGTGGACTAAACGAATAGGTTCCTGCACTTCACTCAACTCCCTTTCTATTATGCCATAGAGTTCATCCTACTTCACTCTGTATATCTGCAGGATGTCCTCAGAAGCATTCTCCATTGCTTCGTGGACTAGGCTTATATCATATTCTGTGAGGGTGGCTTCCATCTGGGGTTTACTGGCGTGGGACTTCTTTCTTGCTGAATATTTCTGTGGGGAAACCTTCCTTTCTTTGATGTTTCTGCCTCGATAGGGGGTCCTTCGGTGTTGTAGCCTCTCCTTCTCCTTGATTTTCTCCTTCTTCCCCTCCTCCTTCATGATTTACTTCATCTCATCCTCCTCCTGCGGGCGAGTCAGGTCTACTTTATTCTGATGCGTTGTCCTCATTAGTTTCTATGTTTTGAAATTCCTCCTTTTATTTCTTCTTCTTTGCACTAGTTTGTCGGACATGCTCCACCTGGGTGACCAAGAGGCTTCTGATGATGTCAGGATTGGAGAGTTCTGCATCATCAACCGGTACAAGGAACTCTACCGGCCATTCCTTGGTGATATCCTCCATATGTTCGTCGATCAGCTTATAGTAAGACTATAATTTCTCCTTTCTCTCATCCCTGGGCGCAGTGATATAAATGAAGTGTCGATCTACGTAGAACTTAGCTAATGGTTTGTACTAGTGCAATGTTCGTGGTATCATGTGTGGTAACGACTCAATAGCAACCTTCAACCGCTGATAGTAGGTGTGGAAAACTGCATTCGACATTCACTTATTTGACATTTCATTCGTGTACCATAGGGTCGAGAACCTCGCAGCCAACGACTCCGATCGTTCTATCTCCAGGAAGGTTGCTCCTTCCAAAATTTTCCAAGTGACAAATGCAATCAACACCAGCAACCAGCTAAAATGGAACTCGTATCCTTGGTCCTGCACTTTGTGGCAATCTTTCTCAAGCTCGTTGACAAGGCAGCTCGCTCAGTTCATTTGCATCCCCTCCACACATTTTTGTGTGAAGTCCACCATGAACTCGGTGACTTGCGTGGGGAAGTTCTTTCGGACAAGATTCCAAACTATGAGCTAAAATGCTAGGCACACTGCACCATCCTGGATGGATGCTACCTTATAGCCTCGCTTTCCCTTCTCAACTTGGTTGTATGCCTCCTTAATGCATTGTTCTAGGGAACGATCTGACCTCTTCCCTGGGTATAACCGCTGAGTGTTGGGGCCCTTCATGATCAATCCTGTGATCAGGTGGATCAGCATCGGATCCACAGTAATGCACCTATCAAGCCACAGGTATCCTTCATGATAGCACGACAAGAGGATTTTAATGCAATCGTTAACCTCTTGATGTCGGCCGAAGTGAGGGATCTTCGTTCAGTATTGTGGACTATACGAGCTCCTTTATTCAATGCTGGGAGACAATGTGAGGCTTCTTCCCAGTCATCTTCATCAGACATCTATGGGGCGCGAGCATCGCGTATTTCTTTCTATACCCAAAGTTGAAATCATTCTTCTTCAAGGTTAGGATCTGTCCCAATTGGCTTCCTTCTACGTGTATACCCTTTGAGATGTATGCGGTGATCAAAGTATACTCAAAGTCCCATGGAATGTTGTCATGGTTAACCGCACCAACCAAAGGAGGGATGTAATCAGGTAAGATTGACGAGATCTGCTTCGCGTTAGCTAGATTGTCGTGATGCTTACTTCGCTTCTTAGTGGTGGGGTTGACACGGCCCGAGCAACGTCTGGTCGAGGGGGATGCCTACAGTCCCCTGGTCGATGATGCCTATATGCCCTCAGACATAGCTTTATCAACCATAAACTTTTTCAGAACCTCTATGATGGATTTCCTTAGCTCGGTGCGCTCGGTTGACATTCTCGTTGTTAACAAATAATTCGGGGTAAGTAAGAAGATAGCAGAGTAAACAACAGATGGTGAGGTCTGATAACATAGTTCGACACACACAATCACTTCTTTGTTAGCTCAAATAATCATGGGTGGAAAAAATTGGTCCTAGCGCAACGTCAGACAGTTTAAATAAGCAAGTGTCGTAACGAATTCCTCCAATGGGAAGGAATGCCTCAATCAATGTGAATCCATCGGTTATGGCATGGTCTCAACTTCTCAAACGCAGTCTAGTCTCCCATAAATGTGTTTCCTAGTTGTTCAGAGCATCACTCTAATGGTCAGGGCACCTCCAACGGTCATATAGCTTCGTCGAGGTGAAGTCCCATTCTACGTGGTTCTAATGTGTCGGGGAGGTTCAGAGCCTGTAATCTTACCTCCTTCGAAGTATTCTCTGGAACTTCCTATAGTTTTTCTAACTTGGATTTCTTATTACTGAGCTTCCTTGCCTTCGTTCCTATGATCTGAGTCTATGGGTTCATCTTTCCATTCTTATTCTTATCTTCTCTTAGTATAGTGGCTTCGCACTAGTGATGAGTTTTCAAAGGGTTCAAAGATAATACCTCTTCTCTTATTAACTCTAGGGTGGGTATTCTTGTTTCTTGCATGGATAGGTCCTTCAAACCTTCTTGCATTCTTTCAACCTCAATAGATAATTCTCTTGTGTTCTATTGCTTGGACTCAACTTCTCATTCTTCCATCAGTAGATCTATTCTTCTAACTATGGAATCCCTTAGTTATTGATTTTTCTTTTATGTAGCTTCTTCCTCCGCTTTCCTTCTAATCCGATCCTTCTCGATCCAAGTCATTCCTAACAAAATTAGAAAAGAGGCGTTGTTCTCAACAAACTTAATAACTTCAAATTCTTCTTGAGTCGATGTTCTATGGATGATAACAGGTACCTTAGTAACTCTTCCACATAGGGTTATCATATTTCCTCTAAACAAGCCTATCATTCATAGTGAAGTACCACAGTAGGCTTTCCCAAAATTTCTCAAGTGCTTTCTGTCATAATATTCACTGGTGTCTCTTCATCCAAGACACAGTCTATGTCGAAATATCTTATTCTTGTACTTATGCACAGTTTTTATTTCAAGATCTCTGGTAAACTGACATCTTTGTGGTCATCAATTACTTATTTTAAAAGTATTCACATAGTTTAATCTTTCTTTGATTCTTTCTCTTGATGATTCTCTAATAAGATCTTATTTTCTTGACTCATGTTCATTTGTTCAACTTAGCAATCATCCTTGGGCAATCCTCAACTTCACGACCAACAATTTTACAACAAAGACAAATAGGACCTGCACCAGGGCATTCCTTAGCAACATGTTTCGGTCTTCTGCAACTATAACATAGTGTCAATCCTCTCTTTCTCTTAAGCATTCCCCAACCTCTCATGTACTGCGCACTGGGATCACAATGCTAGACCTGCAATCTGCAAATATTATTTCTAGGTTCTTGCATCCACTTATTAGTCCAAAAATTCTTTCTAAGCATAGGGATAACATATCTTTCTCTATTTCTATCAGTATTATTCTGATCAAATATTTCTTCTAACTGCACCCTAGCTTTCAGGCTAGGACTGAATCTATCAAACATACGTAGATTCATATTTTCGAAACAAAAAATTCCACTTATATTACTCTCATCAAATCACAAAGCTTTACCCCTTTAAAGATCTTACCTCTTTTCTTCATATCGGGTTTCTTTCTTAGCATAGAGCTTTGCAAGTCAAGTAGAATACTACGCACTACAACAGTAGTTCTACACACAAAACTTCTCTTTTCTTTCAGTTCCCAGCAATCACAATTTCAAGTTCCGACAACGAAACCATTTGTTGGCACAGGGGTAGACCCAGGCTTCAATGTGTAAACAACACACCAACAAAACCCTAAATACCAGCCATTTCGGAAACACCTATGAAGCAGATGTAGTCTCACCCGGGGTAGAGGTAGGGGGGTTATAGTACTCAAGTGTCTGTAACCAAGCTGGGACACAGATCTGTGATTATAACACCTCGTAAAGTACTTAGGGGCAACTAATATTATTTCATTATCTTTATTCACATCTCAGATCAAACCCTAAGTAAAAATCGACACATTAATAATGATAACATACAATTCACACTTAGCATCATAAGTTAGATCTAACACATTCAACATATACAAAGCACTAAGCATTCATAGATCTATTTATCATTCATTATAATCAATGCACTAAGCATATCTACAACATAAATATCATACCACAACCATCAACACATGATATACATGGTTCACCCCAGTGTGGGGCTACGTCGTCTTCTTTTATTAGTCTTCAATCTCTTACATTTCCTTGCTCCTATGCATTAAGCCACAGAGCCAAGCTTCATACTGGATAGGTGATTTACGCATTGTGCACTATATCCACCTTCCCAAAATCAAGTCAAGGAACATAGCCAACTCCTCTACTAAGAACAGAGCCTTACATACACAGTCTGTTGCACCAAGCAACTCAGAGCTACTTGCCTCTTTCACTTAACCACATACTACTACTTTTGCACTTAGCCACTTCCTACTTCGCTACTTCTACCTTACAATGTTTACTTATTTATACTTTTACAAAAAGTCATAATCATGGGTAAACCCATGGGTCGACATCCCATAACACATTACATAAACCCCAATGAGCCCCTTGTTGGGTCCACAAAACAAGTGATATCCCGCGATCTCAGCTCCGCCTGGGCGCTCCATCTTTGACCAACATGTCGATGTCCAAAAAGTGGTCAATCCTAACCAATGTTTCTTCAAAACTTAGTCGAGGGCCAACACATGCATCCATTAAGAGAAGTGATGCAAAGAAGCTCTAACCTCGTTTCTTCGGTCCATACAAAGTCAACAGGAGGGTATGGGTTGTGGCATATGAGTTGGATCTACCACAGGGAAGCAAAATACACAATGTCTTCCATGTTTCATGTTTGAAGAGGGCCATAGACAAGCATATCACTCCTATCGAAGAATTCCCACCTATGGATGAACAAGGACATTTGGTACTAATACCATAGGACATACTTGAAGTCAAAGAGAAGAAGTTGAGAAAAATAAGCATTAGAGAGTATCTGGTTAAGTGGAAGAACCTACCCGTGGAGGATGCCACTTGGGAAGGGGAATAGTTGATCCAGGAGACAGGTCCAGAATTGCTTGTGGGAAATCAATTTCTAGTAGGAGAGACTATAATGTCCCCCACCTCTTGATGAAGAGGTTTGGAGAGACTCAATAGTCTATCTATCCCGACTAGACTATAGTCTCAGGCATATTGGGGACAAATTCAATCAAAAAACATAACATTCTATTATTAAGTTGACTTTGTGTGTAAAAGGACAACTCAATAAAAGAAAAGAAAAGGTGAGTTAAAGTTAACAATTAACCCTAGGGATTAACTAACTCAATAAATGAAGAGACTGGAGCTATAAAGGAAAGGGTAGGGAACACTCTTAAGGAATTCTGGATTATTATCTTATTTTTCATTGGTGCTCTTGAACACAAGCAATTTTGAGGGTTTTGAGTCTAAAACCCTAGAGATGAACTCAGTGGTGAAAGATCCCACCTTTATTGAACCAAGCTTGGTCCCGGAGGTGAAATAATCCTCCCACACCATTTTACAGTGTTGTAGGTGTTGTTCTACAGGCATACTTCAGGATAGTGTGCAACCTAGGAGGTTTCCAGCTAGGCAGGCGCACCACCTTGAGGAGATTGATTCGATATCGAGGAAGGAGAAGGAATTTTGGAAAAAGAAAACCTGGGTTTCCTTTGTAGTGTCCCTAACATCATTCTCGGACTATTCCGAAGGAGATTATCATGACAGTTTATTTCCTAGATCTTAGCATGAACTAGAGGAAAGAGGGGCGCATTGCAAAAAGGGATTGTCATTGTTTATTGGCTCAGATCTTCATATATTGTCTTGAGACTTCAACATCTTGTTAGCATTGGACCGATCTAGAATCTAAGATATTTTGGCAGAAATTGGAGGCTCCTAGAAGGGAGAACGAAATCTCCTTGATTCAGTCAAACTAGGAGGGCACAAACTAGTTGAGGGTTTGCTCAGTTGGAGGAGCAGAACTTCTCAGTTCAGCTTGAAACTTGGCCTGGTGGATTCTACTAGCCCGTTCTACATTCCAAGAGAGTTTGGGAGGATTTAGAGCTCATAAATAAGAGGGACAAAACTTGAGGCTTCATCAGCATCCATAGCAGGGTGCAACTCATCCAGTTGTAAGGGTTTTGCAGTGTATTGACATGGTCTTCTTATCTTAAGTCTTATCTTAATTGCTGGTAGCCTTTGGACGCTTGGATCTCTTCTGAGAAATCCTTTGGGAGGCACTTATCTTTGTATTTCTTATTATTGTATCGACTGGCACCCCATTTTGTTATTATTGGGGTTTCCTTCCAGATATGCAAATCTATTGTATATGAGATCCCTCTACTATCTAAATAAAGGTCAGATATGACATTATTGGTTCTCTACTAGTGTTCTTGTATATCTTGTCTTGTTTATGATTATATGATTCGGATCTATTGCTCATTCAACATTAAGTAAACCCATAATTCACATCTTCATGAGTAAACATGCAAATACATAAACAAACACAACAAACAATAAACAGTTAGTGTTCTGAGGGAAAAAATTGGCTTGGGAACATTACAACATTATAGTGGGAGCAACTGAAGTTGATATTTCAAAACAGAGGGAAATCAAACGAAGAAAGTTGACAAATACAACCAATGAACAGACTGAATAAGTGCAAGAAGATATCTCAGATCAGATTAATTCTCGTCTTGGATCTTGGAGAATTGGAAAGAAATAAATTAGAAGGTCCCTTGGTCATGGTTTCTTTTGGTCTACATGTACAAAACAAACATAATTTATCCTTAGTCATTAAGAATAATACCTTGGTTGATAATGAAGAATTGTCAGGACCAAGATTTATAATTTCAACCGATGTGAAAAATAATCAATTTGATCTTTCGGTTATGCAACCAAAGTCAAATAAAGGTACCAAAATGATAGAATACAAAACTACTTCTGTTGGAGTAGATTTGACTCAAGTTATTGATTTTTATTTAGTCGAATGGAAAAAACATATTGGTGATATTGTTGCTATAATAATGATGCAATCATCAATGAATGTGAGGAAACTGTTGGTGTTTTATGATTCTCAGATCTGATAGTTGTTTCCTTATGATTAATAAAAATATTCACTTCCATACATCAGTTATCATAGAATAACTATACTCTAAAAATATCAACTATAGAAATGGAGCAGAAATAACAAGATCTAGAAATATTAACCATGCATAGTAGACAAAATAACACAAGAGTTTATCCTAGGAAACCCAACCTTGGGAGAAAACTCAACAACCTTTCTATAGAAGGATTCAGTCCAATATATTATGATCTGGAATATATTTTCAGAACAAAATGAATATAGATTATTATCAAAATATGTTTAACACAGAATAACCGATATACAGTAAAATTGGTTTCTATTCAATAAGAAAATAAGTTGAAACTATAAAATGTAGCGAAAACAATCTTGCTAAAATGTTGGCGGCTTATCTCTGAGAAGAGATGTAATACATACACTCATTCACAATAAGATTATTACAATGAGGCTCTGAAGGCATTTTTACAATAAATAGCAATGTCAAAAACCCTAAACATCCAAAAAACCTAACCCTAGGAGATGAAGCACCCAAAGTCATGTGGGCCCCATTTGGGTAAGTTAGTACATCAACTTCCCGGGGTTGTAACTTTTTCATACGATATTCGTTTAGGCACACAATAGCCCGTTGGAAAGATATATCCAAGGACTACACATTTTGATTCTATCTATCAATGGTCACTTTAATTGTGGCGATCCATAAAAAAACATTGTTTAGGGCCTCAAAACGGCCCCGCAAGTAAGGGACCCAAAAACTAGCGAAAAAACTGTCAAAAGAAGCTAGCTGGAATAGGTGGAAGGCCACCGAAATCCAGCTAGATCAATCCTCCCCCCTTAAGAAGAAATGATCTGTTGAATTTGGCCCCAGGTGAGCCACTTGCGTTGGTGCAGGAGTTGCCCTGCTTTGACTACTCGATAAAGCTAGATCCTTTGCTAGCGAGTACCCTTGATCTGTTTGTACAAAATCTGATCACTGGATTCCTGTTGTATGCAGTCGGGGTTGAGCTCTATTGGTGTCAATTGTTCTACTATCTCTGAGGTGTCCAATAATGGTGGGAAATACGGTCGAAGGATATATATACGTTGAACATTGGGTGCAAGCTAAGGAAAAAATGAATGTTGAGCTAGAAATCACTGTCACCCATAGCCTTGGTGATGGTGTATGACCCATAGCCAAGGATGATTTTAGGGGCTAAATTTCGCTCATGGGCTAATTTTCCAAGGTTTTTTGCAACAAAAGATTCGCTATTCTAAAAATGATTCGCCCAAATTCTATAGGATAAAATTATTTTACCTTAAAAATCGCCAAAAGTTTATACAAACTATATAAAATCCTTAGAAATTTGAATATTTTTACAAAAATATCGCCAAACATTTATGGTTAGCATATGAAGGATTAATAAGATTCACCAAGCTTTCTACATTTTAAAATAAATGGGGTCATGCAAGGCACTCTCTCTGCAAGTGAAACCAAACTTTGTCGCCCACCTGAAACTTATGTGGCACCTAGTGTTGATCATGGCGTTGCTTGCACTTATCATTGGACTTATGTAGGATATCCTAAACTTATTGTTGGATGTGATGGATCTGATCAATGAACTGGGTGGCTTTGTCAACTTCAGTTGGAGTAGGAGATGAGTCGGTCAAGGTGACCACAAGGGGTAGTGCAACATTTATGGGACCTAATTGGTGGAATCCCAACCCCACCTGAAAGGGGTTGTGGTCAGTTGAGCTATGAAGGGCTCAGTTGTAACTATGTTGAACATAGGGGAGACTCTCATCTCATGTGCGAGGGTGCTTGGAATTATACATGTGCATGATATGCACGATCATTCAATTTACAACCTCAGTTTAGCCATCTATCTGGGGGTGGAATGTCATGGATTTGGTGAGCTTGGTGTCCAACAGTGACCAAAGACTTAACCAAAATGTGATGAGAAATTGACTATCCCGATATAAGACAATGGTTTGTGGGATTCCAAAATGTATGTAGACTCGTTCAAAGAAGATCTTGGCAGTGGCCTCTACTGTGATGCTCTTCTTGCAGATGGCCATAATCGCCATCTTAGAAAAGTGATCCACAACCACAAAAACATAGTCATTTCTCCACTTGGTGGATGGGAGGCCCGACATGTTGTCCATTGATATGGATTCTCATGGCCTATCACAGGTAGGCAGAGGGATGTACATGCCCTGTTTCTTAGTGGTCGGTTTGGAAATCGCACAGGCAGTGAAGGACCTAATATACTTATTGACCTCTTGTTGAAGTTTCGTCTAGTAGAAATGTTTATGCAACATTGCCACTGTCTTTTCGACGCCAAAGTGTCCTTGCACTTTACTATAGTGGGATTCTCAGATCAGTGTCTCGTGCTCGCTTAATGGAACATAGATATGGCCTAAACGACACAACAACCCATCCTGAATATGGAAATTAGCGACAACTATGTTTACGCCCAACATTTGGTAGGTTATGATGAAGTTTGGGTCTATCTCATAGAGTTGGGGCCATCCAGAGGTCTCATGGACACAAGACTCTAGCATCGTGGTGAGTGCCGCAACTGGTGGTCTGTTGAGGAAATCAGCGATGTGGTTGATGCTTCCTATTTTATACTTGATGTTGAGGTGGAATTGATGTAATTATGTTAACCACTTCTGATAACGGTCATTCTACAATTTTCCTTGTGTCTGCATGAACTGCAATGGCTTATGATCATTTTGGATGATTGTCTCATTCCCAAGAATATAATGTCTCCACTGGCGAAAGGCTTGCACAATGGAGTACATTTATTTGTCATAAGTAGGGTACTTACAAACAACATCTGATAGTGTCTCACTATGATAGGTCACAGGGTGGCCGTGCTAAGTGATAACAATGCCCACAACATAGTTTGAAGCATCTGTCTCGATCTCAAAGGGTTGTTGCAGGTCCAGTAGTGAAAGTACTGGGGCTGAGAAAATGTGTTGCTTCAAATCATCAAACGCTTGTTGTTGGGACCATCCCCACACAAATTTCTCCTTACCACCACCCCTGGTTACTTGGCTGAGGACCCATGCAATAAGGGAGAATCCCAACACGAACCTGTGGTAGATATTAACCTCGGTAAGTGAGAAGAATATATATGAGTATTCTTCCATGACCTTATCCACTTGCTTATGTTATGTGGAGAGGTCAGTCATGGAGACCCTGGATGTGGATGCAATCTTTCACTCATTCTGAGAGTGAATCATGAAGAAGAAAAACTTCCCTGTCTGAGAGATGACCTTTCTGCATTACTTAGCAGAGATGAAGGAAATAACATTGGGTGTGACTGCCTCGAGTATCCTGTACAATTTCTTGTTCAAAGTAATAATAACACTACGAGGCCTAGAATCATATACAACGTGAATTTCTTATAAATATTGTTGTCCCAACAGAACATTACAAACTTCGAGGAGGGAAACATCACACAATACCTCATCTTTGAAGGGCTTGATGTCGTATGACAGGAGAGATTGTTGCATGACTTAGACGTCTCTTCCTTGGCGGAGCCATCTGAAGGTGTAGGTTTGTGGGTGCAATGTTGTCGATAGGATGAGTCTCTTGAAAACCTCTACTGAGATGAGGTTCTTCTAGCTACCACTATCAATGATCAAGTGTAGCAGGGTACCCTTCACCCACATATGCGAATGAAAAAGGCTCTCGCCTTACTCTAGCTCATCTAGTTCACCAGGCTGGAGCTTGGTGGTAGCAACGGTAGCACTGGGTTATATGTCTATGATCCATCTCCCCCTTTTTGGTTCTGACTCAGTCATAACCCGCATCTAATTCAAAGGATTTCACCTCAGCCACCAACAACTACTTCGAGCGAAAATCAACAATATTATACCAAGGGCTCTTATGGAAGTCGCACCACTTCCCAGTATATTTATTTGTCTTCCTGGTTTCCTTCTTTGCTTGCAACCTGGACTGTTTTTCTTGAGATTGCCCATCTTTTCTCTATCCTTTGTTTTGTGGGTTGAGTCCGCCCTTTCCTGTCTTTTGTTGTGAGGTTTTCCCAGACCCAAATTGTTGCGTCTTTTGTTTGAGCTTCTGCTCAATTTTGATGGCATATCAGTAGGCCACACCCAAGGATGAGATGTCCAGAAACTCCATTTCGTCCTGGATGTATATCTATGCCGAGCGCTACGATACTTGAGTACAAAATGTCACTCAAAATATTTGATACCCAGCTTGG
>CBVK0102922385.1:0-13815 GCA_900067695.1 Picea abies
TATATATATATAATGATGATGATGATGATGATGATGATTAATGTCCACTAAGACCGAATTGGTTTATCAGAGCTTAAGAGGGTAAGTGATTACTTGCGATATTTTAGAATTTTGTTTCTATGCTCGAAAAGCATTAAGAGAAGTTTTCCAAGTTTAGAATTTTGTTTCTATGCTCGAAAAGCATTAAGAGAAGTTTTCCAAGATCACCATACTTTTGTTGAGTTAAGAGCTTAGGAAGGTTGGTAGTGTGACAAATATTTGGAAAATGAGATTTAATACAGGTATAGGTTGGACAATCTAAGAGAAAGTGATTTTCATCTTCAACCTTCTTAGTGTCACAAAGGTGACACACTCTTTCATCCCATGGCGTTTTAGGAATTGACCAATGCCCATTTTCACTATGGAGCTTGTGAGAATTTTTTCTTATCTTAGCAATGCTTATTTTTTCTTTACACTTGGCAAAACGGATAGACAATTTTGATCTTCTAGATTATGGTCGATTACATCCTTATAATACCTTAATTTTATTTTTTCCTCTAACTCTTTATCACGCCACATTTTCTCCTTAAATTTTGATTTGACATTTTTTTTAATAGTATCTTTTTTTCTAAAAAATGGTGTCTTCCATGATTCCCCAATAGTTTAGCCAAAACCGAGCATCTTTATGCCATCCTCGCTTGAGTCAGTGGTGGTTATGATTCGATTTTGAAGCAATTTTAAGAAGCCTCTTGTCTTCCATGTTGTTTAACTTGTTCTTATCCATTAGGTATCTAGTCATAGCCATGCTCTCAATGGGGGAGAGGCTTGTTTCTAAGAGGAGGACGGGATAGGGCGTATTTCCTTTAATTTTGAGATTATAGGTTATAAAATTATTTTGTATTTGCTCTATCTTTCTCCAGGATTCATGAGAGACACTACAGCCCTAGACTTTACATCCATAAAGAATAACAAGTGTAACAAGAGTCTCAAAGAGGAGTTTTTTCTTATCCCAACTCCAAAGTTCAATTGATTTACAATTGTTTTCAAGCCCATAATAAGCTTTCCATCCCCCAATAATCATTTTATCAATGCTATAATTCCAATTGAGCTTGTGGTGAATATCAATTCCAAAATATTTGTATCAAGTCACTTCCTCCAAGTTTTTGTTGTCATATACAAAGGTATCATAAGGGATCTTATTGGATTTAATAATCATGACCTTAGTATTATCAGTATTAACAATCATACCCATATTGGAGCAAAAATCCTTGAGGATTTTTAGTTGGTTTTCAAGGTTATGGGGACTCCTTTCCCTAAGAACGATATCATCGGCATAAAGAAGAAGATTGAGAACTATACCAGTGAGAGTAGGGCCGACACAACCTACATTTTCCAAGCAATCTTCTAACTTGTTAATGTATATGCCAAAAACGGTAGGGGATAAGGGACAACCTTGTTTGGCTTCGATATTGTAGTTAATCTATTTTGACCAGCCCTCAGTTTTTTTAAACTTAACAATAACGTTCACATACATCCTTATTGCAGCAGCCCTCAAATTGAGAGACACTTTTATGTTTGGGACCTAACCCCTCACGTAGGTAGAATAATATATTTCCATGTAATAAAGGTCAATATTAATAAGGCCTAGCAATAAGGAAGAATAAGTCCAATGTAAGAAGACCTAATAGAAGCTTATTCTTCTAGAAGGATCTTCCTCTAGATGGTTATTTTGATAGACATATTTAGTATAAATAGGAGCCTAGGGTATGAGAAATTTTGTCTTGGATATTATTGTAATAGAGCTATGCTTTGCTGGAGGTTTCCCCCTCAAAGAGGCAAGTGAACATTGCTCTCAATAATCAAAGTTCTATTTTTGGTATTATTTTGGTATCATGTTGGTATTATTGTGGTGTTGTTCTGGTTATATTGTTGTTCATCTTCCATTTATAGCTATTTATTTATGTTATGCATACTTTTTATATATGGAATATTACAAGTGGTATCAGATCACCTTCCTCGGCAAAAAATTGTGGGTTAATTTTTTCAAGGTAGAGACATATTCCAATGTTTTTAAGCTACAAAGATCTATTGTTACATGCATAAACCCATGGTCGGGGATTCATACACGCAGGAAATACAAGTGGTACTTAAGCGCACATCTGTTGGCCACCCTTGTAACCCATGTTGGTACCCCTTCGAGTGGTAGTCCATCAGACAACACCTATATACATATCGACCTAGATCTCCTGAATCCCTCCATAGATAAACCGATCAGTCGCCTAACTGCTATAGTGCCACCGAGAACAACACTCTGGAAGATACTCTCTAGTACCTGGGTAGTCGAGTAGTATGGCTAAGGGCACAGTCTAGCCTCCTTAGTTGGTGCCCTGAGATATTGGGTCTAGTACTATTGTTGGACCCCACACATATATCAGAGAGTTATAGGACATGGGAAACCCTTGTCTATAGAACCCTTGAATACCTAACCTTTGGGGATAGAAACAAAAATAGAACAAACAAGATCTATTGTCGCGCAACTGTGTCTCCTGCATTCAAGTTGTGAAATTACTACACATTTCTTCCTGTTAAGCATTTGGGAATTTCATCACTGCGGTATTCTTCAAATCGGAGTATAACTTCGCAGGAGTAAAATGAAAAAATAATGTGGGCACCATTATTTGAGACCTATTCCGTTGGATTTCTCTCTTCGCCCTTATCGCAGTCATACCTATCATTTTTAGCAATTTTTGTTTTTTTCTCGTGGACCCGACCCCCTTCCAACACCCTTATTTGGGCTTTACCCCATTGGATTCAACTCGTCGCCCTGATAGTTGTGATACACTTCACCCATAACCCATTTTTTGTGTGGTCCCACCCACCCCTTTTCGTGTTCCCTCGTCATCATGGCCCATACCCGTAGCCAAGAGTTGGAAGCTCACTTTCAATGCCTTGCACTCTAATTTCACATAAACCCAACAAGAAGTGAAACAACTCAGTGCCAATATTGCCACCATCAATAAAAACATTCATTCCTCCATCGATGCCTCAATCGAGGAACTCAAACAAGACATTACTACCCATATTGAATCTGACACTATGATGATATGTTCCAAGTTGCACATCGCTGCAGATCTTCCCTTATCTGACCCACCTTTGCATACTGAAGGTGAAACTTCCTCTCATTCCCAGAATTTTCAGCCCCGTCACTTTCAGTGTGACCTATGCCTTCTACATGTGGATGTGACCAAATTTGATGGCTCAGATCCCACTGGTTGGGTAACTCAAATGGAACGTTATTTCTCTTTGTATGGCATGACAGATGAGTTGTCCAAACTTTGGTATGGTGTTCTCCATCTAGATCAAGATCGTTGGCAATGGTGGCAATGGAGAAAAAATGCCCGCCAAGGGTATGTGGCTTGGAAACACTTTGTGGCTGAGCTTTATGAACGCTTTGACACTAACACCAATCATTTAGGCCATTTGACAAAGTTGAAACAATCTGGCATAGTGAAAGACTTTATAGCTGCTTTTAGGGGACTAGATTTTCGCATAGAGGGCATGTCTTCTGCTTTTTTCCAAGAATGTTTTATCAGTGGCCTCAAGGATGATATTCGTGCCCATGTCCCCATGGCTCGGCCTCAGATTTGGGTGGACGCTACTAAAAGAGCTAAGGAAGCACAATAGGTTGTCTCTTCTCAAAACCGAAAACCCTCCTTTATTCCTCGCACTAAACCAGTAACTCCCACTCCTCCTTCTACTCCACTAAAGATCCATAAATTGACTAGGGATGAAATAACTAAACACCAACTCAAAGGCCTTTTTTATAATTATGATGATAAATATTTTCCAGGACACAAGTGTAAGGAACAAAATCATTTTATGGCCATATCAGAGGATGTTTCGGAAGAGGATATTGAGGCTCCCCTTTTGTCAGTGTCACCTGAACTAACTGACATAACCCCTCCCTCTGACGCTCATGAAGTAGAACCGTTCATTTCCCTAAATGCTCTCATTGGCTTCTCTGCTTCCCAAACACTCAAGCTAATTGGTTACATCAAGCATAGGAAGGTCATCATTCTTGTTGATAGTGGAAGCACCCATAATTTTATTCATTGCATTTCCCAAGAAACTAATTGTTATATATGTGCAGTCAAGAATTTTCAAATCATGATTGCCAATGGTGGGTCCATGAAATGTGCAGGACGTTGTGAAAATGTGTGTTTCCAAATTGGTGAATACCACCTGAAATCTCATATGTTTGCTATCGACATGGGCGGTTGTTACATTGTGTTCGGTGAAAAATGGCTAAGGACTTTGGGTCCCATTCTCATGGATTTTAAGGAATTAACCATGCAATTCGACCAGGAGAGCCAACAATATAAGTTCCAAGGCATCATCGTCGGTTCCCCGGAGATCATTAGTTCCCATCGCATTGAAAATATTCTCAAAAAAGGTTATTCTGGCATTATTGCCCAACTCCATGCCATACAAGCAACTGAGACACTCTCTGTGCCGTAGGACCTCTAATCCATTCTCTCTAAACATCAAGTGGTTTTTTCCACTCCCCAGGGACTCCCTCCTTCCCGTGGTGTTCATGATCATTCCATTCCCCTTGTCCTAGGAATCCTTCTTCCCAATATCCATCCCTATTGTCACCCCTTTTCCCAAAAAAAATAAATTGAGAAAATGGTTCAAGAAATTCTCAACGCAGGTGTTATCTGCCCTAGTATGAGCCCCTACTCTTCTCTTGATGTCATGGTCCTTAATAAAGAAGGTTCTTGGTGCATGTGTCCCGACTTCCGCGCCCTCAACAAACTCACCATTAAAGACAAATTTCCCATTCATGTCATTGATGACCTCTTGGATGAATTGAGTGGCGCCTAGTTCTTTACTAAACTCGATCTTCATTTTGGAAACCACAAAATCCGTATGAAAGAGGCAGGCATTCCTAAGACTGCATTTAGAACTCATGAGGGCCACTATGAGTTTTTGGTCATGCCCTTTGGCTTGTGTAATTCTCCCTCCACTTTCCAAAGCCTCATGAATCATGTATTTCGTCCTTTTCTCCGTCATTTTGTGTTAGTTTTCTTTGATGATATCATCATCTATAGTAAAACCTGGACAACCCATCTTGTTCATGTGGATTGAGTTCTCCATCTACTCTCTTAGCACCAACTTTTCCTCAAACCATCTGAATGTGCTTTTGGGCGCCTTGGAAGTCGAGTAGTTGGGTCATCTTGTTGGCAAGGTCGATGTCATGGTGGATCCTCAAAATATTGAAGCTATCAAGATTGGCCTCAACCAAACACTCTCAAAAGATTGCATGGATTTCTAGGTTTAACAGGTTATTATCGCAAGTTTGATAAGAATTATGGAAAGATTGTGGCACCTCTCACTGCACTCCTTAAAAATAATTCTTTCACTTAGACTCCAGCAGTTGCTTAGGATTTTCAAACCTTGAAGATGGCCATGTGCACCACTCCAATCCTGGCCCTTCTTGATTTCACAAAGACCTTTTTCCTAGAATGTGATGCTTCCGAGAAAGGAATTGGCATTGTCCTTATGCAAGAGGGTCGTCCTTTGGCCTTTACCAGCAAACAACTGTCCGAGCAAAATTTGGGGAAATCAATCTATGAAAAGGAAATGTTGGCTATTTTGCATGTCATGGATCTTTGGAACCCTTATCTATTGGGGAAACGATTCCAAATTAAGAAAGATCATCAAATCCTCAAGTATTTTCTGGAACAACGCCTTTCCTCCCCAGAGCAACAAAAATGGGTGACTAAGCTCTTTGGATATGATTTTGAGATCATTTACAAGAAAGGCAAAGACAATGTGGTTGTTGATGCACTTTCAAGAAAATATGAAGATGAAGGGTCCCTTTTTTCTCTCTCCTTCATCGTACCAGATTGGCTCCAAGTTGTTTTCTAGGAATGGCTACATGATCCCAAAAGTACGCATCTGATACAACAATTGCAGTCCAATTATCCAGTTTCCCAAGGGTACTCTTCGCTCAATGATGAGATTCTATACAAAGGTCATTTGTATTTAAGTAAACAATCAAAACTTAAATCCAAGGTACTTTCTAAGATTCATGCTACACCAAAAGCGGGGCACTCCAAGTTTACCAAAACCTATGACCGGGTCAAACATTCTTTTTTCTGGGATGGTATGAAACAGGACGTTCGTAATTTTGTGGTTGAATGTGATGTGTGTCAATGCAACAAGGGAGAAACAGTCAAATCTCCTTGCACACTACAACCGCTTCTGATTCCACTTGCTATTTGGCGGCATATCTCTATGGATTTTATTGTAAGCTTACCTAAATCATGCAATAAATCAATCATTATGGTTGTAGATGATCGACTTTTCAAGTATGCCCATTTATGTGCTCTTCAACACCCATTTACAACATCCAATGTGGCTCAACTTTTCATGGATCAAGTCTTCAAGCTTCATGGCATGCCGCATTCTATTGTTTTTTATCACAACCCAACCTTCACCAACAATATTTGGCAAGAATTGTTCAAGATATAAGGCACCCAATTGCATCTCAACACGGATTATCATCACCTGATTGATGGTCAAACTGAAAGTGTTTGGAAACATATTTGAGGTGTTTTTCATCGGAAAGGAAAAATCAGTGGGCTCAATGGTTACCACTAGTTGAATTGTGTCTCTTCGACTGCAACCTTACAAGAAAAATTCCCTCCAGGCTGACCATTGTCATAAACTGGTGCCCAAACGTTATAGTCCTTATACCATTCTCAAGCATGTGGGACAGGTGGCCTATCAGTTAGCTTTTACCAATCATTCTAAGCTTTGTCCTATTTTTCATGTTTCTTGCTTAAAGAAGGTGATTGTAACTAAGTGCCAAACTCAAACCAACCTTCCCAAGTTAGATGAAGAAGGCTCCATTTGGCTACAACCACAAGCAGTTTTGGACCAGCGTGAGCATCGTCTGCGTTAGCGGACCATCGAGGAAGTGTTAGTCAAGTGGAAAGATACAACTCCAACATATGCCACTTGGAAACCATCTACCATTCTACAACAATTTCCTCATCTCAAACCTTGAGGACAAGGTTGTTTTTAAGGGTGAGGACATGTTAGGGACCTAACCCCTCACGTAGGTAGAATAATATATTTCCATGTAATAAAGGTCAATATTAATAAGGCCTAGCAATAAGGAAGAATAAGTCCAATGTAAGAAGACCTAATAGAAGCTTATGCTTCTAGAAGGATCTTTCTCTAAATGGTTCTTTTGATAGAAATATTTAGTATAAATAGGAGCCGAGGGTATGAGAACTTTTGTCTTGGATATTATTTTAATAGAGATCTACTCTGCTAGAGGTTTCCCCCTCGAAGAGGCAAGTGAACATTGCTCTCAGTAATCAAAGTGCTCTTTCTGGTATTATTTTGGTATCATTTTGGTATTATTGTGGTGTTGTTCTGGTTATATTGTTGTTCATCTGCCATTTCTAGCTATTTATTTATGTTCTGCATACTTTTTATATCTGGAATATTACACTTTTATCTCTTCCAACCTATTCCAAAGGTTTTTCCTGGGAACCATGTCAAAAGCTTTTCTAAAGTAAACAAAACAACGAAAAAGATTGGTTTTAGTATTGCAGAACTCCTTTGCAATGATCATAAATGTAACAAGATGGTCCACAGTTGAATGATATCTCCTAAACCCGATATGAACTTTAGCTCTTTTACCGTGACTTGGCTAAATAATTCCAAAATAATTCCATAAAGATTGGCTAAAATTGGGCTAATCATAATGGTCCCATAATTAGAGGGAATGTTTCTATCCCCATTTTTTAAAATAGGAACAATGAGGCTTTGCGTCCAGGGTTAAGGGAAGCCCTACTTGACTGCTAAATTGAAGAGCTTGTGTATGTGAGGGATAAGGATTGGCCCTCCGATTTTAAAATTTTCAGTTTGGTAGCCTTTAATGTCCTTAGCTTTCCCATTTGCAAGCCGCTTAACCCCGAACTTTATGTCATCTAAAGAAAAAAATTATTCATTTGTAGAGACAATAGGAATGGTGTTCATAGCATTAGGGAAATTGTAAAGACTTTTAAGGTAGGAATTCAAGTCTTTTAAGGGAATCCCATTATTTTATTTAGAATTGCGGTTTAGAATTTGGCTCCAGAACTTCTTAGGATCCAGCCTATATAGTTGTGAAAGTTTCTCTTTCCTTTTATTGATATAGTACCTTTTTTTCCTTTTAATTAGGGATTTGTACGTATTGATCTTATCGAGTTTTATGGACTCGTTAAAAGCATCCCTAATGGATTTCCTACCAATTTTACATTATTTATCATACCAAGGGTTGGTCGTTCTATTATTCTTTTTATAGGACACCTCGAAAGAGAACTTGTTAATAGAAGTGGAAAGGATAGTTGTAAAATTATGATAGAGTTCTTCAGTGTTGTCCTTATAAGTTAGAAGATTTAATTTACTATTTAAATCCTTTAAGAAAATGTCAACTTTACTTTTGTCAAAGCGCAAATTCCTTTGATTATCATAATTATCTTCAATGGCGCTCCCATGCATGGAAAAGTTTAGAGTTAGGGTTAAAGGTTTGTGATTAGAATCAGGCTCATGGTCATTTAGAAGGTCAAAAGTTGATATTTGGTTGGAAATGGGGATATCAGATATCACATAATCTACAACACTACTACCTAGCCCATGAATACAAGTCATCTGGTTCGAGTTTGGCCACTTCATTACTCCATTGCAAATTATTAGGTCTTGAGAGCTGCAGAGTTTGAACAACTCAATACCATATAAATTCTCAATTAGGTATTCAGAGCTTCTTTTGTAGCTATTAGATAAAACAAGGTCCTCATCTAGCCATAAAGGATTATGGTTGGAATCGGTACTTAAAAGAGTAGTTTGTTTAGTTGCAGTCATAGCATTAAAGTCTCCTAGCAGGAGGATATTACCTTCATATTTCAAACTATAAATATCTTGTTCTAAATTATTATAGGGACAATTGTTATCTAGATTATTTTTCTTATAAAAAATAGAATTATTATGTGCAAAATAACAAATTTATATATACATCTTCTTAGCATTGGTGTCTGAAATTTCTATCCAAATGTAATGATTGAGAGGGTCAATCTTATAAAGTTGAACGTGAGGAGAAATGCTCTTTCTAATATAACAAGCTATGCCTCCTATCCCTCTATGGTGGGTTTTTTTGTTCCATGCCGACCACAAGACAAATCCTTCTATATTAGGGACCTTAGACTCCTCATGCTCCCAAGTTTCAACTAGATAGATAATATCAATATCACTCGGGATCCAACTTATCATAGGACCTTTACGCCATGGAAATCCACGACAGTTCCAAAAAAGGATCCTGAGTGTCCCAAATTCCTATTTATTATTATCCTTCTCGTCTCTATCCCTAGCAATAGCTTTTCGATTTCTAATTATTTCCCATTTTCCTTATTTCCTGGCTTCTTTTACCTTTTGAACTTCTTTCTTTATTTCAACTTGGTATTCGGGAATGAGGTCTTCATTTATAAATATACCTGACCCTTTCAAGCTCGAAGATTTACTAAGTATGCTATATTTATGGTCATTACAACTTACTTTGACACGAATCAACCTATCTTTGTGATCAAATATTTTTCCTAGCCTCTTTGCTTCTATGAGGTAAGTTGTATCAATTTGTGATTTATTATTTAATTCTTCTTTTACTATTGCTAGCATATCATCCTCTTGTTGTTATTTTATACAAAAAATTATGTGGTTCAAGGCTCTTTTGTTACGCTCATGGTCCAATTCGATTAGCTTATTCATTTCCTCTTTGATGGGTTTGATATCCAATTTGTTTTTCCATATTACTGAGGTTCAAATTGTTGGTTAGTTTTTCTTCTAGTTCTTTAATCCTATCTCTCAAGTTGTGATTTTCTTCAACCCCTCCTTCTTGGGTTGATTTTTTATCTTTTTCCATATCTTGAATCCTATCCCTCATTGTCTGCAATTCACTCTTGAACCCTAAGAATCTATCCTCTATTTGAGTTTGAATGGTATATTTAATTTTTTTATCAATCATTGCCTCTAGCTCTATTTGGAGTTTTATGTCTCATTCTTCACTCATTTTTTCTAATGATTCTAACTCTATTTGGATTTTTGCACCTCTCTCTTCTCTCCTTTTTTCTATTGATTCCATATAATCATAAAGGATCTCTACGGTTATTTTGGGGGACCTCCCCCTGTTAGGCTGAGTTTTTGGAATAGGTGGTGGAGTGATCATATTGAAAAGAAGAGAAAAAAAAATGTAACAATTATTATTTTGGATTGACTTTAAAAATGGAAAATAATTTTCTTTTAATTGATAATAATGATATTAATTATTATCTCTCAATCAAATTTTAATTATTATCTCTTTACTTAATAGATTATAAATATATTTTAAATTAAAATTGAATCAAAGTAAAAAGTGCCTCACCTCATTTCACATGTCCAATTGCTCAACCGGTTGAAGAAGCCATAATTTTCGAAAACCGCGGAGAAATTCTAGAGAAACCGAGAGAAACTACAGAGATTATTCTGGGGAAAAAATGTAAAAACCAAAGAGAAATATTATTCCCATTGAAAACTGCAAAGAATATATGCCTATATATATAACTAAATTAAAAATCCTAAAATAAAAATTTTAATACAAAATTTGAAAAATATTAAAAAAAATCAATTAAAAAAAAATCATTTTGACCAACCCTAAATGTTTTTAAACTTAACAATAACGTTCGCATACATCCTTATTGCAACAGCCCTCAAATCGAGAGACACTTGTATGTTAGGGACCTAACCCCTCACGTAGGTAGAATAATATATTTCCATGTAATAAAGGTCAATATTAATAAGGCCTAGCAATAAGGAAGAATAAGTCCAATGTAAGAAGACCTAATAGAAGCTTATGCTTCTAGAAGGATCTTCCTCTAGATGGTTCTTTTGATAGACATATTTAGTATAAATAGGAGCCTAGGGTATGAGAACTTTTTTCTTGGATATTATTGTAATAGAGCTATGCTCTGCTGGAGGTTGCCCCCTCAAAGAGGCAAGTGAGCATTGCTCTCAATAATCAAAGTTCTCTTTATGGTATTATTTTGGTATCATGTTGGTATTATTGTGGTGTTGTTCTGGTTATATTATTGTTCATCTACCATTTCTAGCTATTTATTTATGTTCTGCATACTTTTTATATCTGGAATATTACAAGTGGTATCAGAGCACCTTCCTCGGCAAAAAATTGTGGGTTAATTTTTTTCAAGGTAGAGACGTATTCCGACATCTTTAAGCTACAAAAATCTATCGTTACATGCATAAACCCGGTGTCATGGATTCATACACGTAGGAAATAAAAGTGGTACTTAAGCGCACATATGTTGGCCATCCTTGTAACCCATGTTGGTACCCCTACGAGTGGTAGTGCATCAAACAGCACCTATATACATATCGACCTAGATCTCTTGAATCCCTCCATAGATAAACCGATCGGCCGCCTGACTGCTATAGTGCCACCGAGAACAACACTCAGGAAGATACTCTCTAGTACATGGGTAGTCGAGTAGTATGGCTAAGGGCACAGTCTAGCCTCCTTAGTTGGTGCCCTGAGATATTGGGTCGAGTACTGTTGTTGGACCCCGCACATATATCAGAGAGTTATAGGACATGGAAAATTGTTGTCTATAGAACCCTTGAATACCTAACCTTTGGGGACAGAAACAAAAATAGAACAAACAAGATCTATTGTCACGCAACTATGTCTCCTGCATTTGAGTTGTGAAATTACTACACATTTCTTCATGTTAAGCATTTGGGAATTTCATCATTGCAATATTCTTCAGATCGGAGTATAACTCCGCAGGAGTAAAAATAAAAAATAATGTGGGCACCATTATTTGAGACCTATTCCATTGGATTTCTCTCTTCTCCCTTATCGCAGTCATACCTATCATTTTTTAGCAATTTATGTTTTTTTCTCGTGGACTCGACCCCCTTCCAACACCCTTATTTGGGCTTTACCCCATTGGATTCAAATCATGGCCCTGATAGCTATGATGCACTTCACCCATAACCCATTTTCTGTGTGGTCCCACCCACCCCTTTTCGTGTTTCCTCGTCATCATGGCCCATACTCGTAGCCAAGAGTTGGAAGCTCGCTTCAATACCTTGCACTCTAATTTCACATAAACCCAACAAGAAGTGAGACAACTCAGTGCCAATATTGCCACCATCAATAAAAACATGCATTCATCCATCGATGCCTCAATCGAGGAACTCAAACAAGACATTATTACCCATCTTGAATCTGTCACTACGATGATATGCACCAAGTTGCATATCCCTACAGATCTTCCCTTATCTGACCCACCTTTGCATACTGAAGGTGAAACTTCTTCTCATTCCCAGAATTTTCAGCCCCATCACTTTCAGTGTGACCTACGTCTTCTCCATGTGGATGTGACCAAATTTGATGGCTCAGATCCCACTGGTTGGGTAACTCAAATGGAACATTATTTCTCTTTGTATGGCATTACGAATGAGTTGTCCAAACTTCGCTATGGTGTTCTCCATCTAGATCAAGAACGTTGGCAATGGTGGCAATGGAGAAAAAATGCCCGCCAAGGGTATGTGGCTTGAAAACACTTTTTGGCAGAGCTTTATGAACGCTTTGACACTGACACCAACCATTTAGGCCATTTGACAATGATCAGGGGATCAAATTTTGCTCAAAAATTAAAAGTGCTCAGAATCACTTCAAATCGAACGAGAGCGTAGGCCTCGTCGTTGCGAACCCAATACAACTCATTTGGGTTCAAACGGACGTCGGGAGCAAGAGATATCGCGTTCTGTTCAAAATGGCAAACAGGCAAAAAAAGGATGTTGACTGTACAGTCTGTATGGACGATGACGTGGCAGGTCGTACGAGGACGTGGCAGGCCGTATGATGACATGGCAGATAGTTATTAGACAATGGGCATGTGACATGGTTTGTTGGTAGCGAATGGGATGGCAACACGTGGCCCAATCAATGGCCGCCACGTGTCACCTGTTTGTTGGTTAAAATCTTTGCACTCAACAGGAGTCGACCCCGTGACCTCCGAGGCAGGGTAAAGCTTTGGGAAAGGTCGCCCAACCGACATGCCCACACATGTTACTTGATATATATATATATGCGTTGCAATGTATTTAACATCGTATAAATGTATGTTGGGGCGTGGACCGGGCCGGGGTTAAGCCCCGGCCCGTGGTTATATGTTATATTGCATGCGACCGGAGCTACGGCGGTTAGACCCACCGTAACATATGTTATATGGTTTGGTATGACATGTGACCAACATATATATATGCGCACGGGTTTAAAACATTACGATTATCAACGATTTTAAAACTTAAGCCCCGTTGTGTTATAGTGCGCGGTCATGTGACAACCATGTGCCCATGGGCCTCTGTAGTTAAGGCCGGCGCGTAACTGTTCGACAGTTTGGATCAATTGTGCGGTTGCGCCCTGTGCCAAGTTTTTACGCTTTAAATTGCGTGTGGGCTAGGTTGAGCCAAGAGAGGTGTGTTTTGTAGTTGCAGAGACAACAAGCTTGAAGGGGAGACTTCCATGAAGCCTATCTACTTCAATTTTTGGCCAAACGAGGTGCCGAAAAAGCCCAGCTAGGGGTTTTTGGATGTTCTGAAGCCATTGGAGCAGTCTATTTGGCATTTTGAGCATTATAAAGCACATTTTTTAGCACTTTGAGAAAATAATACAAATGATCCATTGGAAGTTGGACCAGGAGATGTAGCCCAAGAGAGGGGTGA
>CBVK0102922395.1:0-17450 GCA_900067695.1 Picea abies
CTATTCCAATAATTTGACTTTGAAGTCATCGTCAAACCAGGAAAGTTAAATGAAAGACCTAGCCACCTATCAAGGGTTCCAAATGGAGAAGAACCTACAAATTTAGAAGACAACTTTCCAGATGCACAACTATTCTCAGTTCATATCGTTGATGAATACTTTGTAGATATCATTCAGTACTTGAGCACAGGTATTGTGACACAAGAGTATAGTACCACACAGAATAAAAACCTGGTAGTCTGCGTCGCTGGCTATCAACTGATTGCAAGACATCTATATAAGATGGGCACAGACAACATCTTGTGAATATACGTGTTAGAGAACGAAATACCAAGAATATTAGTAGAAGCCCATGAGGGAATAATAGGTGGGAATTATGCAGGTAAAGCTACCATGTAGAAGGTCTTGCGTGAAACACTATGGTGGCCAACAATTCAAAAAGATTCAAAGGAATACTGTTAAACATGCAATGTATGTCAAAGGGTAGGCAAACGTAACATAAGAGACGAGATGCCATTATGACCACAAGTAACATTACAGGCATTCGACAAGTGGGAAATAGACTTTGTGGGACCAATCAACCCACTAGAAAAATGAACAGGAGCAAGGTACATTATCACCGTGAAAGAATAATTAACCAGATGGGCGGAAGTCGCACTAGTGAAGGATTGCAGTGCAGAAACAACAACACATTTTCTATTTGAAAAAGTAATCACTAGATTTGGGTGCCCAAGAATTCTGATGAGTGACCAAGGCACACACTTCATAAACAAAACCATCAACGTGATGATTGAAGAGTTTGAAGTCCATCACCAGAAGAGCACACCATATCACCCACAGGTGAATGGCACAGTGGAAGCATTTAACAAAATCATGGAGAAAGTGCTGACAAAGATCTGTAATGTCAATAGGGACAACTGGGATCTCAAAGTACTAGCAGTATTATGGGCCTATAGGACTACGTGCAAAAAATTGACATGGCACACACCATTTAAACTGGTTTATGGCCAAGAAGTGGTGGTGCCATTATACTTTATAGTACCAAGCATGCGCGTATCAACAATTACACAAATGACAGAATGAGGCGTAGTACAAAAGAGACTGAATCAATTAATGACCATGGAGGAAGACCAGATCTTAGCAGGATTCCACCAACAAGTTCAGCAAGCAAGAGATAAATCTTGGCACGATAGACACATCAAGAAGAAAACGTTCAAGGAAGGATACCTCATAATGATGTATGACAACAAATCGTTTTAGCACCCGGGAAAGCTCAGAATGCATTGGTTAGGACCATACCAAGTAAAATTTGTCACAGATGGAGGAGCTATATAGTTAATATATTTATCAGGCACAAAACTCAAAGGGATGATTAACAAGAGCCGACTGAAGTTGTACAAGGACATTCGACCATCCACCGCGCAGTGAAAATTAAAAAAAAGAAGAGTATATGGAAAAAAAAGAACAAAAGGAAAGAACCACGGTGTGCCAGAGGTAGAAAGGCTACACAAAGAGAGAAACACAAACTCAATGAGG
Source organism: Picea abies (assembly GCA_900067695.1). Lineage (NCBI taxonomy): Eukaryota > Viridiplantae > Streptophyta > Pinopsida > Pinales > Pinaceae > Picea > Picea abies. The sequence continues at coordinate 1,537 of CBVK0102922395.1, forward strand.
AGAAGGACAATGGTCACATACAAAAGGGAAACGAGTGGGAATAGGGAAAGTTGGCAAAAGCAGGATGACATGACAACACTAGGTGGAATTAAAGGACGACAAGGATCGATGGGACACCATATTAAACGCACCAACTGGAGATGGCAAGGCAGAGTAATGGAAAGTACGAAACCACTGGAGATGCATTGAACTGGTAATTAAGGTTCATTAAACCTGTTATCAAGGAAGCGTCCTCGACAAGCTTCATGGGAATGACATACAACACACAGACGTGGGAGCCAATAGTCTATTCATGAAAAGAGAACAGACAGAGAACGACAGAAGCAAAAAATCACATAGAGAGTTCATAGAGATCATAGAGATCGTTCGAAGCTAGAAGACACTTGATATTCACTGTCATGGCACTGCCTAAGCAAGCAGAAGCGAGCCTGACCACCAGGAAAACTAGAGTTCACACTAGGTCACGAGGATAGGCGGAAGAAGGTGAACAACAACCACCAGAGATCGTCAATGTCGACAAGATCCCATCCCTAGAAAAATCATTGGTGCACTTGACACCTATACTGGAATAAATCCAACAACCAACACTACAGGGCTAGAATACAAACATACCAACATAAGTACAGGAGCTGCAGAACCAGGGAGCAGAAACCCTGAAGGAGGTGAAACCAGAGAATACAAAAGTAGTTCTGAAAGTCAATGGCACAATGTCGAACCTGACAACAACAGTGGGCTAGGGGTGTCGAAATAAATAGGGGAAAATTTCAACGGTGGAGATCTATCAAGCGGATCAGATTGAGGGCTTCCATCCATTCGGGGGTGCAACATTACGTAGAGTTTAACATCAAGAGTCATCAGAAGTCCCGAAACCCCAAAGTATTTAACATGGCTTAAGCTAAGGTTAATTAGTCATAAGCACTGGCTAATCACTTCAGATATTTTCCTTCGGGATATTTTCATGCTCTACATTCACGAATTGCCGAAGAGACGACACCCGAAACGCGAAGTCACGAAGTGGCTTTTGGATAGGTCAACTGTCAGCCTTGAAGTAAATCTGGATCGCTCATCAGTAAAGACACATGGAACTCATTAGTCATGACACATGGCACTCATTCCAGGTTATTGGGTTATGACATTCACCCATTTCCATGTGACACGTGTCAACCTTTTTCCCATGACACATCAACAACAGTGACGTCATGTGACATCAGATCACCACGTCATTTCGACGCCACGTCACTCAGATATTTTCCTTTGGGAGATTTTCATGTTCCACCTTCCAACTCCCGAAACCCCAAATTCCGAAGTGAATCTGGGCCGTTGATCCCAAGTTAACAATAATCGTCGATCCGTGCAACTGGTTATCTCTAGTGGCCTCGAAGAGCTTCCACAATCATGTGCTTGAATGACATATGTCTTCACCGCGTCACCTCCACGTCGCTTCAACGATTTTCCTCTGGGAGATCTTCATGCTTCACATTTGAAATCCCAAAACCCCGACTTCCGAAGTGAATCTGGGTCATTCATCAGTCATGACACGCAGCGACAGATCATCTACTTTGACAATTTTCACTTCGGGATTTTTCCAAGCACAAACATTTGAAAGTCCCGAAGCGTCAAGGACCTGAAGTCTCGAAGTAAATCTAGACCATCCATCAGATGAGACACGTGGAGACAGATCAGTTACTTTGACGATTCTCCTTCGGGAAGTTCGAAGTACTAATAGTTAAAACTTTCGAAGCCTGAAGTGCCAAAGTATGTGGAAACTAGCAACAGAGACACATGGCACACTCATGAGGCAAAACACGTGGCACACTCATGAGGTAGGACACGTGGCATTCATCTCAGGTCATTTGGTTGTGTCATTCACCCATTCCCATGCGATACGTGTCACCTCTCTTTCCTATACACCTCAACAGCCGTGACATCATACGTCATTTCACCGTCACGTCACTTCGACGATTTTTCCTCTAGGAGATGGTCCATGTTTCACATTCAAAATGCCCGAAGCTCGAATTCCCAAAGTAAGCATAGACCGTTGATATCAAGTCAATGAGGGTTGTCGATCCTTGCAGCTGCTGATTATCACTGTGTCATCTCCAATCATCCCATCTTCCTATTGGACGCCTGTCTCCACTCATCCCGTCTTCCTATTGGATGCCCATCTCCACTTATCCCGTCTTCCTATTGGGCATCTGCCTCCATGACTTCCTGTTCCTGACCAACCATCACATTGAAATCAAGGGGAAGAGTCAAGTACAGTCAACTCAAACTGTGCTTTGCTTGTGAAAGCTCAGACAGATATAGAAAGCCAGTCTCTCACAAATTGACGTGGTTTGGTTCCAGATGCACCTCAGCAAGCTCTGCTCACATAGCTGGTTATCTCCAATAGCCTCCAACAGCTTGCAGGCATGCCATCGCTTGACAACAAAGCTCTGCTCTGTCACTCCGAGGCCCATTTTCGACCATTTAGTTCCTTCAACATGTATCAGTTCTGTCTCAGAGACATTAGTAGTTTATATTTTGATTAAGTCCAACATTTTCCTAGGTTAGATGCAAGAGTGGTCTTCTGTGTGAGATAAGAACCACTCTTGCTGATTAATTTCAGCATCTTAGTACAATTAATAATTTGATTTACAGACAATTAGCTTAATTTAGGTCTTAGTCCCGTAAGGACGAGGACCCCTGCAACTTTTCTTTAAATAGTTAGTTTTTGGATATTATAAAGGTTGGATTTTTTGAAGAAGGAATAGCAATACAACACACTGGTTGGACCCATTTTACGCGTGGATCAAAGCTCTCTACCTGGTGAACATACTCTTGATGACAGTGTTTCGTTCAACTCTTCATGTGTTTTCATTCTTATCTTGAATACAGTTTTCGATTTGTGCAACGCACATTTCATTTTCCTTTCAACTATTGTATGACTTATTTTTATTGATATGCAACCTGTCAAACAACTAATTCTTTGGTGAAAAATTGTTTTCTGCAACTTGTGGCAATTATTATGTTTTGATACATGTTTGATGTCTTGAAATGATATTTTAAGTATTAAACTTCTTGCAGCAGATTATTCATCGAGTAGTTTGTTGTTTCTCTCTATTTTCTATTATTTCACTGGTCTGTCATTAGTGTGCCATCAGCCAAGGAGGGCCCTCATCCATATCTTTCAGCCAACCCAACCTTTCCTTTGTCTTGATAGAATAACCCTCTGACCAACCAACAAAAAGTTAAAGAAACAATCATTTTAAACCGATAGGTGGCCTAGCTTTTCCCTTTAGCAGTCAAGTGAATACCTTAGGACCAACATCTTCTGGCTCCATTGTCGGGGAACGGAGTAATAAAATATATTTCCTTAGGAAAATGACATTGATCAGCTCTGACATTTGATGGTGAACAAAGATCAGACACAGAAAGATTTCCATCTTTCACCTGGCGACTGCACTGAGTAAATTTCAAGAAGAAATATTGGCGCCCAGAAAGGGATTCAATAGATCCAAATCTGAAAATAACAAAGCTAAGAAGGTTGATTCTAACCTTGAGAATAATACAATAGGCCCTGATCTGGAAAGGCAAATAAGAAAATTCACTATAGCTCAGAGATACACTTCCCCCCTCAAGGGAAAAGCTGCAAACCAAGAAAATACTTCAAGCCAACCTCTTGAGTTTGCTAGCCCTAAGAATCATAATTCTAATGGGGCTCATACATCTCCTACTCCTGATTATACTTCGACATCCAGTCCCACATCCACTCCGGTATCCCCCATAAATTTTCATATTCCTATTGTTCAAGCCATGGCCGTTAATAGGATGGATGCTATAATTGCTACAAGATATGCACCCTTAGTGCTCCCTGTAGTTTTGCATGCACTCCCAACCACATATTACATGAAATACCTACCGAGATATAATGGGGAAGGTGAAATAACTGTTGAAGAGCATCTGGTAGCATTTTACAGTTTTGCAGACAACTTTAACATTGATTATTCAGATGTGTGGATGAGGTTGTTTGTACAAAGTCTGGATGGGGAGGTTAGAAAATGGTTAAGGAGCCTTCCTCCAGCCTCCATTGTAGATATTGAGGCATTAGATGAAGCTTTTATAAAGCAATGGGGAGATAGGAGAGATTATCTCTATTACATCACTGAATTCAAGGCTCTAAAGAGGAAGAACAATGAATCTATTTTAGACTTCACTAAGAGATTCAATAAAATGTATGGTAGAATCCCATATGAAATCAAACCACTTGAAGCCTCTGCCAAGATCACTTATGCTAATGCATTTGATGCATAATTCTCCCTCCTTCTGAGAGAGAGAAGATCAACCACATGGTTGTCCATGTAGGAAGCAACCATTGAAGTTGAATCATATTAAAGACTAGATTTGATAAAGAGAAGAAAAAACATAGAGAGAATGCCCCTACCTCCTATAACCCAACTACATCTGATCCCAAACTTGAAGAGATGACTAAAAATTTGAAGGATCTGACTTCTGAGATAGCTAAGATAAAATGGGAATCCAAATAGCCAAACATAACTTTTCAAGGGGCTGGTAATAGAAATCAAAACCAATTCAGAAGGCCTATTGATGCTCCTCAAGTAATGTAGAGAGAAAGAAGAAATGTTGATGATCAAAGGGTAGTTCCCCCTTTCCAAAACAATCAGATTTATGAGATAGATGCAGACAATGATGTTGTGGACGATACTGCTGTGCTTTTCAACGAGACAAATTATTATACCAGTCACTTAACACATCAAGGTAGCACAATTTTCAAATCAATTCGATGATCAGATAGGGGAGGAGGGAGTTATCCAAGGTCAACCCAAAAAGAAATATGATTTGAGAATGAGAAACAGAGCTTCTAAGGCCACCACCTCTAATCAATGCAAATAAGAAGAAGCTCCTCCCAAGCCAAATATGAATAAAGGTATGCCATCTAAAACGCAGTTATCCCCACTATCAAATCCTCTTGCCCCTAAAACAAAGGAAGCTAATAATCTACCAAACTCTTTTAGCCTAGAACACGAGCTAAGAAAAATCAAGATTCTTGTCCCTTTGACAAAACTACTAAAAAATAAACCTTTTAAGAAATCCATGATGAAAGTTCTGCAACCTACTCCTTCTAGTGTATCTTCTGATGACATTAGTCTACAGGATGAAAACCCAACCATTACTGTGGGTCCACACATTGAGGATGGTTGTGATGCTTCTCCTCCTTTCTATATATCTATGAATGTCCATGATAAGATCCTGCACAACTGTCTTATGGACTCAAGAGCCTCTCACAATGTCATGCCCAAAGTTTTTATGGAAGAACTAGGGCTAGATATTACCAAGCCTTACCAAGACATGTACTCCTTTGATTCTAAGAAAGTAAAATGCTTGGGGTTGATAAAGGACATGGTGGTTTCTCTAGCACAATTAACCATGAAGAGTGTCATGATGGACATTGTGGTGGCTGACAAATTCATGGTCATATACCTAGATGACATTACCATTTTCTCCAAGTTTGATGAGGAGCATTTGCAACATTTGGAGCAGGTTTTCAAGAAATGCAGGAGGTATGGGATATCTCTCAATCCTAAGAAATCTCACTTTTGCATGCCTGAAGGGAAGCTCCTAGGCCACATCATATCAATGGGAGGCATAAAAGTTGATCCAAAGAGGGTGTGTGCCATTCAACAAATTGATATTCCTAGAAATAAAAAGGATGTCCAGTCTTTTATTGGTAAGATAAACTTCCTCAGATGCTTTGTGCCGAATTTTGTTGAAATTCTGAAGCCTATTACTAACATGTTGAAGAAAGATGCTGTTATAAAATGGTCCTTGGAGGAGAAATCATCTTTCCAAACAATCAAGCAAGATTTAGTTGAAGCACCTGTATTGGCCATCCCTGACTATGCCAAATATTTCTTCATCTTTTCCTTTGCCTCAGAGGAAACGATTGTTGTTGTAATATTGCAAAAAAATGAAGAAGGGCATGAGTAGCCAATAGCTTTTTTCAGCAAAGCCCTCTGAGATGCTGAGCTCAAGTTTGATATATTAGAGAAGCAGGCTTATGCATTGGTCAAGGCACTCATGCCCTTCAGGGTTCACGTGCTACAATCTAGCATAACGACCTTTGTTCCTAGCAACAGTGTCAAAGAGATTCTGGTCCAGCTAGACAGCGAGGGGAAAAGAGGAAAGTGAATTGTCAAGCTATTGGAGTATGATTTTCACAAAAATCCCACCAAGTTGATCAAGGGGCAAGGACTGGCCAAATTGCTATCAAAATCAAACTGTAAGGTGCTAGAGTTGCATCAAATCTTCACCCAATCAGATGCACCCATCATACAACCCGGACAAGACAATTTAAAGGTATTTGAAAAATATTCCTCTTCACCTTGGTATAAAAACATCATCTATTTTCTACAACATTTTGAATGTCCACCAGATGTGAAGAAGACAAAGGCTAGGTCTCTCAAGTTGAAAGCCATCAAATTCTTCATTTCAAACCAGAACTTGTATTGGAGAGATCCTGTTGGCATCATGTTAATATGCCAGGATGAAAACGAAGCTAAACAAGTCATAACAGAAATGCACAGAGGAGTGTGTGGAGGGCACCAACATTGGAAGGCCAGAACACTCAAGATCCCGAGGGAAGGATACTACTGGCCCACCCTTTTCTCTGATGTGTTTGCCTTTGTTAGAGCTTGCAACGAATGTCAAATTTTTGCAGGGAAACAAAATTTATTGTCACTACCCCTGAAACCTATCAAAGCCAATAGTTTGTTTCAACAATGGGGTTTATATTTCATAGGAAAAATAAATACACCCTCTAGTGGACAACACAAGTGGATCCTCACTGCCACCAACTACTTCACCAAGTGGATTGAGGCTGTGCCCACCAGGAATGCCACTGATAAGGTAATCATAAATTTCCTGGAAACTAATACTTTTTCCATATTTGGTTGCCCCAGCAAGCTCGCGACAGACAATGCCCAAGATTTCAAGTCCAATGCCATGATTGACTTCTGTGGTAGTCAAAACATTTCTTTGACACATTCCACACCCTATTACCCTCAGGGAAATGGCCTAGCAGAATCATTAAACAAGAATCTCATCAGGATCATTAAAAATTTGATGACTGAAAGCAAGAAATCTTGGGACTCTAAACTCAAATATGCCTTATGGGATGACAGGATCAACACTAAGAAGTCTTTGGGAACCTCACCATTCCAACTTGTTTATGGCATAGACATTGTTTTTCCTACTCAGCTCGGTATACCAGTCCTGAAATTCTTGCAGGAGGATATTGAGGATCCCAATGAAATCCAATGGAGAATCTTCCAGATTATAGAAGTTCAACAAATAAGAGAAGCACTCGATCATAGAACTGAGGCATACCAGAGCAAGATCAAGTCAGCCTTTGATAAGAAAACCAAGAAGGAGATTTTTCAGAAAGGTGACCTGGTTTTGAGGTGGGATGCCGGAAGGTATGACAATCCCAAGCATGGTAAATTCGACAACCTCTGGTTTGGCCCTTTTAAGGTGGTTGAAGTCCTGAACAACAACATGTTCATTCTGCACAATCTAGATGATACAAAGATCTTTGGAGGCCCTGTAAATGGGCACTTCTTGAAACACTACTTTGTTTGAGGATGGGGGAAGGTCCCTCTTGTACCATAGACACTTTCCTTTATTGTTGCTTTTGTTTAGTTAGTTGTATGTGAATAAAGACTCCATAGCCCAACAAGGCACTAGGGTGTAGTTTCATTTTTTAATTCAATAAAATGCATGGTTGGGGATAGTAACATATACGTAGGGATGAGAGACATAAACGAGGGTAAGTGATGAAAGGTAAGAGCAGTTATCTAATATCAAGGTACCAATCTACAGTTATTAGCACCTCACAGGGACGAGCTATCCCCAATTGGAGCCAATGTTATAACCTAGGTCTGCATCCCTTGCTTCTCCTCTTGTTTGTCCCTGCCTTCGTCATTTTTCCTTTTTCTGGTTGGTTCAGTCTTTTTCCCATTACTAAGTATCTTTGTCCTTATTCGTTTTCAAGCCGTTGCACATGTCTGTCTCTGTTTCTTGAAGGATAAATATATGTTGATTTGGGTTTGAATTAATTGTCATCATATTTTCCCATTGATTAAGCTCACCACAGGTCCACTAAGTATTTTTGCATACACAGGAAACGCCCATCGATAAACGTAATCACTCAGAACGGTCATATTTGGGCTAGGGGTGCTAAAATAAATAAGGGAAAATTTCAACAGTGGAGATCTATCAAGCGGATCAGATCAAGGGCTGTCATCCATTCGGGAGTGTAGAATCACGTGAAGTTTAACATCAAGAGTCATCAGAAGTCCCGAAACCCTGAAGTATTTAACATGGCTTAAGCTCGGGTTAATTAGTGATAAGCACTGGCTAATCACTTCGGAGATTTTCCTTCGGGATATTTTCATTCTCTATATCCATGAACTATCGAAGAGCCAACAACCGAAACGCAAAGTCACGAAGCACCTTTTGGACAGGCCAGCTATCAGCCCTGAAGTAAATCTGGATCGCTCATCAGTCAATACATGTGGCACTCATCAGTCATGACACGTGGCACTCATTCCAGGTTATTGGGTTATGGCATTTGCCCATTTCGATGTGACACATGTCACCCTTCTTCCCATGACACATCAACAACCATGACGTCATGTGACATCAGGTCACCACATCATTTAGTCGCCACGTCACTCAGATATTTTCCTCTAGGAGATTTTCATGTTCCACCTTCCAACCTTTGAAACCCCGACTTCCGAAGTGAATATGGGTTGTTGATCCCTAGTCAACGAGAATTGTCGATCCATGCAGCTGGTTATCTCCAGTGGCCTCTAACAGCTCCCGCAATCACATGCTTGAATGACATCTGTCTTCACCACGTCACCTCCACGTCACTTATATGATTTTCCTCTGAGAGATATTCATGCTTCACATTTGAAACTTTCGAAACCCTGACTTCCAAAGTGAATATGGGTCATTCATCAGTCATGACACGCGACGACAAATCATATACTTCGACGATTTTCACTTTGGGAGTTTTCCAAGCAAAAACATTCGAAAGTCCCAAAGAATCGAGGACCCGAAGTCCCAAAGTAAATCTAGACCATCCATTAGATGGGACATGTGGAGACAGATCAGTTACTTCAGCGATTCTCCTCCGTGAAGTTCGAAGCACTAATAGTTGAAACTTTCGAAGCACGAAGTGTTGAAGTACGTGGCAACCAACATTGGAGACATGTGGCACGCTCATGAGGTAGGACACGTGGCACACTCATGAGGAAAGACACGTGGCATTCATCTCAGGTCATTTGGTTGTGTCATTTACCCATTCCCATGTGACACTGTTGAGCGTCTAAATTGACATCCCCATTACCATATTATACTCCTTATTTATACCTTTTTGGCCTACCTAAGCTTGGATAAATGACAAAGAACACTATCTCTAGTCACTTATAAGGTCATGAGGTAAAGTATATTTGAATTCATGCATTTTGTGGTTTATTGAGCTAGGAGATTAAATATTTCATGCACTAATGTTTAAATTTCCATATGTAGCCTTTGACCTTTGGACGAGTCTGATACTTCTATGTCAGCCAAGCCATCTGGTACTTATGCGCCATATCACCCACTGTCTGAATCCAGTACCAAGAGCGCCTCCTGTTCATATCCAGTACCCGTAGATCTCTCACTGTCGTGATCCGATACCAACGTCCGCAACCTATTTTAGACCGGTACCAACCAATTGCATGTTGTTCGGATCCAGTACTATCTACTGTGTCTCACCTGTCATGATCCGGTACCAACACAGGAAACAAATTATGGCAAGTTTAGCTTCAAATCATGCCTAAGATAAAGTTGAATGTTTTTTAGATCATCAAAGTTTCTAGCACGACTATGTTAAGCTAATTTGATTATTGCTTCATCCTCATACACTTCGTGTCATGAGGATGAAGCTTAAGATATGTAACCGAATGTATAAATTTTACAATTGTTGATCTGCTAAAGATTTCACCTCCTTGTGTTTCATGACTGAGACTTTTTAAATAGTCGTGGCAGGGATGGTGGAATAGAGAGGAGAAATAACATAATGCAACATGTGAAGCAGCGTTGCATATTGTAGAACATGTCTTGAGTTTGAATTTTAATAGAAGAGTGTCATTTATTTCCATGTCTTGATCATTAATGAATGAACGTGAGTTGAGTTGTTAGTATAGTCTAATTTCATCTTTTGAGATCCGAGTAAGAGTGATGTGTTGATTGAAGACCGACTTACTGTAGACTCTAACCGCTGACCTATTGAAGCGACAAGGGACCACCGCCCAACAGAGGTCAGCATTCTTGTAGATTAGTGTTAGGATTTGATTTCAGTAGTGTAATTGTCAGATTAGCTGAAGCTTTGATTTCTCAATTTCATTCATCATATCTAACAGTTTCAGATGTTAGTAGATTTTTGATTACATGATTGCTTAAGATCTTTATTTACTCTATTTTCACATACGCTCTGTTTCTGTTTTTATGAATTGGATTTCTTTTAGTGAACATAGATGTTGGCAGCAATAGTCAAGTGTATTTGGAAAAGAACTAGTGAAGTCCACAACATATCATTGTGAGCCACAACATATCCAATTTATTGGCTACTGAACTACCCGTGATGTGCCTTGATGATTGATGTGTGATTTCCTTTTCAAAGTGTGATTGCATAGTTATCTTTCTGGGTCAGATAACATGGTTGATCTGTCAAATAACTCCATCTCATACGTACATGTGCCACAATGGAGTAGATATCCTCTCTGTGATAGACAACCAAAGTGTGTTTTAGTTCGATAGTTTGCTTTATTCCTAGCATGCATAATCCAGCTTAGTTCTATACTCGTGACATTAGAATTACCTCTCTTACTGGTGTCTTGTAACTCCGTTGATTAAGAATCTCAGATTGATAATTAATGTGTGCATTATACTAATAATATAAGCAACACAACATTTTGGCGCCATTGCCGGGGAGTTACAAACGGTAGGAAGTAATTTTAGCTTAGATTGTTAGCACATTTTTTTGAATGATTTTAAAGGCTACTTGAGGGAGGAGGATAAAACGTTTAAGACATGAGTGAAGAGCCATGCGACCACTATAGTGGGGTTCTCCGAAGCCAGGTTGCCTTCTTACCTTCTATACAACATTAGGATTTTTGAGTTAAGTATCAAATTTTTATTTTATGCATAGATATATAAATAATAAGGGTAGATTCATAAGCTCTAGAGACTTGAAAACAAACCCCCACACTAATTCAATTGACATTGGTGCAGGAAAGACTCCACAGGAGGAAGTTCAAGGGAAGCCAATGAGGCTCCAGAAGAAGGACCTAGAACTGAAGAATCACTATTGGGGCAGATATAATGTGAATCTGCTGAAGGAACTAAACATTTAGAAGACACGCAAAATGCAGTCCCTGAATCATCTATCCGTGGAGGAAGGATACCTAGTGAAATTGCAGAATAAGAAGGGAATGAAAATGTAGCCACTGAGATTGAGACCTTTGGGTTTCCAATCTTGAATATTTCCAGAAACATTAGCATGAAGAACATCCCACTGTCATCATTACCCACTTTCAGAGGTATGTCAATTGAAGATCCAGATTTATTTTTATTCGAGTTTGACATATTATGTAGAACCTATAACTATTCGGATGATGCCCAAAAACTTAAGCTCTTTCTAGCCACATTAAAGGACTCAGCCTTAAGGTGGTTCATGAGCTTAGGAGAAAATACAATTCTCTCTTGGGAACAGATGAAAGACACATTTTTGCGGAAATATCAAGACTATTGTAAGGATAATGCTAAAAATGACATTTTTAAAATGCAACAAACCGAAGATGAAAGCCCTGAAGACTACTTAGAAAGGTTCTTATACAACTACCAGAAATCAAAAAATTATTCACCACAGACCCAGCTGTAGTAAGAACAATATTTTTGAAAGGTCTTAGAGATGACTGCATAGAAGTGTTAAATCTGTTAAGTTCAGGAGATGTGCAACAACAACCCTTTGCAAAAATTGCAGATTATTGTAGGAGATACTCAAGAGGACAAGCCAAAACAGGTAAAGGACCAAGAGATCCTTTTAGCAGAAATTTAAGACAAAACTCAGGGACTGTCACCAGAATTGAGTTAGGAAACTTACTAGAAAAATTTAAAACATACATCTTGAGCACAATCAGTAACCAGTTAGATACCCTAAAACTGAAAAAGAAGCAAGAAGAAGATGTTGTTTTTGTAATCTTTTGTCCTAAATGTAGAAAGAATCACCCTGAGAAAGAATGCCCATTAAATGTCATAGAGGTCTGTGGCCCGTGTACACTAGAGCACCCCACATATGAATGTCCAACTTTGCTTCAACTGCAAGCCATTTATAGGGGAGGAGGAGTCTCACAAGAACAACTGTATCCTTCTAGGAGGCCTTGGAGAGCACAAAACCCCAATGCATTTTAGGACCCTAATACACAATATCAACAACAAAAATGGGGTCCTTCTTCAATTCCCTTTCCCCAATGGACACCTCAACAAGCTCAAACTCAACCTTGGCAACAAGGTTGGAGGGGACCTGTGTATGGGAGTCCCTCTTACCCAACATATCCATAGTATCCTGCAAACATTTCCCAATTACTACTTGGATTTAACCCACCTCAGATACAAGCTTTAGCTCCACCTCCTGTACAACAACAATTCATAGTACCCTTGAACCCTAATCAACAGTAGCAAGCACCTATATATACTAATCAACAACCACAAATCCAAGCTACCCACAACCCTCCTAGACCAACAAAAAATCTTGCCCAACCAATTCCTAACCCCAATAATTGACCCACCCACCCTGTATAGAATACGGAAGTCAAAACCTTTCCCACCTATGAAATTCAACTAAGATCCGGGAAAGTTGTAAATCAATCAAATTCTAGAGTAATAATTCAAGAAGAAAATGATAATCATTCTGAACAAGAAAATACTCAAACCACCCCTGTAGAAGGAGAGAATCCCCCTCATATTCCAACCACGTCTCAGTTCGTAGGAGTACCTCAACAAGTTAATCTTCCACCCTACCCTAAAATACTACTAGAGAAGAAACCTGAGCAACCCTTGCACAAAGATATAGAGGATGAGTTACGAAATGTATGTGTAAAAATACCTCTGCTGCAAGCCATCAAGGATATCCATATATTTTCCAAAATCATAAGGGATCTTTGCCTTAAGAAACCAGGAAGGAAGAAAAAGGAACCTCCCCTTGATCAGGTGGTAGGACAATTATCTGAATTTATTTATAAAATGCCATATAAATATAATGACCCTATGAACCCAATAATCACTGTTGAAATTAATGGTATTTCCTTACCGAACACACTCATTGATATAGGTGCAACAATTAATGTAATGCCTTTTGACACTATGCAAAAACTCCAAATCAACCAGTGAAGACCAACCCAAATCATGATAGAGTTGGCAAATAAGTCAGTCATTATCCCTGTAGGAAGTTTAGATGATGTCACAGTCACACTAGCTTCTTGGAAGTATCCAGTAGACTTTTTAGTCACCCACTCTAAATCATCCTCCAAACCAGGACACCCTGTGGTTCTTGGCCACCCTTGGCTGGCCACAACAGATGCCTTTATCAGCTGTCGATCTGGCGAGATGACTATTTCCAATGGCACACATAGCCGAAATCTTTTCTTCTTCCCTCTTGCCCAACCGGCACAAGAAATACTTGTTTGGCTAGAAAACCCTTATGGAGAGGAATATTGCATCAGACCTCTGTTAACACTTGAACAAGTAAAATGAATGCAAGAACAATCAGATGAAGAAGTCTCAAGTTTATTTTTGGCTAATACGAACTCCATTGAATATCCTAGGTCTTTTGCAGAATTGTCACATATTTTCAGTTCTGAATTTCAACAAACTTGACATCTTGATATCAACCAATTATATACTTTATCACCAGCTTGTTTAGAGAAGGAATAAAGTACTGAACTTGTTGAGATTATTCCAACAAAATCTTTATATATCAACTCTAGTTTGGAACCAGAACAAAAAATGCAAGTAATTGAAATGCTCCAAAGACAACTTGATGCCTTTGCATGGGATTATGCAGACATGAAAGGTATTCACCCTGACACATGCACACATCATATCTATACTAATGACCAAATCAGACTAGTTAGGCAGCCTCAGAGAAGGATGAATCCTGCCCCAAAGACATTGTAAAGGAGGAATTGCAAAATTGAGCCAATCTCATATACCCCATTTCAGATAGTCAATGGGTATCTCCACTTGTCATAGTTCCCAAGAAAAACGGTAAGTGGAGAATATATGTAGACTTTAGGGAGTTTAACAAGGCCACATATAGGGATTATTTTACCGTACCATTTATTGATCAGGTGTTGGATACCTTGTCCATAAATAAGTATTTCTCGTTCCTAGATGGGTTTAGTGGTTATAACCAAATACAAATAGCACCAGAAGACAAGGAAAAGACCACTTTCACCTGCCCATGGGGAACTTGATGGGTGTTGTATATGCACTAAAAACACACTAAAAACCCTCAATTAAATTGTCAACCCGGGGTAAGTAAAATTATATTTGTAGCAAAATATATGCCAAAGGTAGAAGGGTTGGTAGTAGTATAGTCTAACTAAGGAAGGGGATATCTAAAGGATAATTTATTCAAGCAAACCTATCTAATGAGAAAACCCTACTAAGGAACTTGAAACTATGTAACCTAAGTGCTTTTGGACCAAGGATCGATGGATAGTTCTAAGAAGACAAGTAAAAACCCTACTAAGCAAACTAATTCATAACAATAAGAAAAAACAACTATTAAGCATAACAAAAGCAAACTATTTTAACTTGCCAACCTAAATTCAATGAGAAATTACCCTATGAAAGCAGGTAAATAAACAAGCAAGCAACTATTCTATTAAAGCAAGTAAACAAGTAAGCAAAACAACTAACTAACCTATTAATGCAAGTAAACAACTAGCTAACCTATTAAAGCAAGTAAACAACTAACTACTCTAAGACAACTTCTACTGCAAGTAATCTAATAAAAACTTCTCATTGAACAACTATCTAGCCTAAGAGGCAAGTGAACTATATTCTTAATTCAAACTTCAAAACTATTTGCCTAAGAGGCAAGTGAACTATATTCTTAATTCAAACTTCAAAACTATTTCTAATTCATAAAAGGAAATCTATTTAATTGAAAGCAAGAAGAACAAACAACTAACTTTTAATCTATAATAAGCAAACTGATCTTTAATCTATCAAAACAAAAGACTATCTATCCTACAACAACAATAAAACTATCTCCTAAGTTATGAAAGCAAGAAACTATATCTTTTAACTTATGAAAGCAAGAAAACTATCTTTTAACCTATGAAAACTCAAATATAGTGTTGGTAGTTGTGTGAATGCCTTCGGTGTCTTATAATATCTCGATGGCACTTGACAACAAAAGATAATTCAAGTGGTATAAGCTCAATAATGATCTCAATAGCAAAGTGAAAGGTATGGATTAAACAATCCAATGAGAATTTATCCATGACAGAAACAATCGTCCCCTGCATATTCATTACTCATGTATTAACCATCAACAATATAACGAGATTTTAATTGTACTTCTATACTATGTAAGCAAAAATCATAAATAAATTAACTAAGAATTGTAATTGCTATCTAATTCTAGGAAAGAAAGTACATGAAATGAAACTGCGCTATATCTATTCTAACAATTCAAACTACAATAAAGAAAATGTTTAAGAACAAAAATTAAAACATGACATTAAAAAGTAAACTAACAAATACATTAATCAACAACTAATTAAGCAAGATCTACA
>CBVK0102922396.1:0-10959 GCA_900067695.1 Picea abies
ATAAGCAATCTATAATTAAAAACTGAAATTAATCATATCCATCCATCAAATCCTTGTTAAAGAAGACATGTAATAAAACTATGTTCTATTCTATTTCAAACTCTATTTTAAATTTAACTCTAAAAGCATAAATAAAAACATAATCTAATATCTAATTGCACACAGGGTTAGTCTATGAATTTGCAAATTCGTTCCTAACTACAAGATCAATGCATGCTAATACAATCCTTCATACTAACCTGCAAAAGAGAGTCAAAGCAATTAAACTACAACAACAAATTAATTAACAAAATGATAATGCATGTAGAGGAAATAAAGAGGGCAACTAACTATAAAATGCATAAACAACATAAAGAACAGTTACCAGACTGCTGATGCCCCCCCCAACAAGTCGTGGTCACTTCCTAAAAGCACACCACGAACTCAGCAATTCGATTTCACCATGAAAACTCAAAAACACAGTTTCTATATAATCTAGTAATGAAAAATAGCAAAACAGAGTAAAATCGTGTTTGTTCCTACCACACTGGTTCTTCTACTTCCTTAACAATTATCTGACCACCACGGTGGTATTTATAATGTTTACAGACCAAGTGGTCGACCACAGGAGGGTCGAACCACTTCTAAATTCGACAAATTACATTAAATGATGCCCTAACTGCTGAAACAGAGCGAGCCAATAATCACCCTATTTAACAACCAAAACTGAGTTTTTGGGATTTCAATAGCTGGAGGGGGCAAGCACGAACAAAACCCATGTTCCTGATTCACCCACCATTGGATGCCAATACCATAATCGCCAAATCGCCCACCGTTTTTGTGCAGGATGTGGTGCTGGACGTAGTGTCGGATCGGGTACCGGATCGAGTGCTGGAAGGAGTACCAGATTGAGTGTTGGAAGCATAAACGTGATGCGTTTTTGCCCTGTAACACCAAAAAATGTGAATCAAATCCTTGGGAGCATAAAAACGTGATGAATTATACTCAATATCAACATTAAACATGAATCATACGTACCTGGTGTAGATCATATCGTTTTAGCATAAAATTCTTGAAAAAGCTCCTTCAAAACATGAAAAACACATATGTACATTCGACAAAAAGTGTCTAATAACTGTCATAAATTGATCATATCTCAGGCCCAACATTACCCCCACACTTACGATTTTGCAGGTCCCACGCAGAAAAAAAGAAGTTACCCCTCGTGACTAGGCTTGTTGAGGAGGATCAGCTTTGGAAGCTTCTCCTTCTTGCTGTGAAGACTTTGCCTTGTGCCTCTTATGTTGCTTCAGTTGTGCTCTGAGGCTGCGGTTGGATTTGGTCATCTCATCGACCAACTGTTGAAGGGAGTTAACCTTTGCTTGGAGGACTGCATTATCATGATGAAGGTGTGCGTCTATTGTCTTCCTTTCTTCCAACTGTTGGAGAAGTTGATGTTTTTCTTTTTGTAGCTTCTCTATGGCTGGGGAAAAATTGGTGATCTCGAAGGAAGGCTTAGATCCTTTGAGGGATGTGGACAATCTATCAGTCTTAGGATCTAGAGTAGGCATGGGTGAAGTAGGAGTGATGGGGGATTGATAAGGAGAGGTAGGTTCTGATTTTTTCTTTCTTAGTGGCTCTAATCCATCCGCAAAAACTTCCCTAAGTCTCTTGTGAGGGCTCTCAAGATCGGAGGACACTTGGATAGGATCCGAAGCAGGCAAGGGTTTTGCATAAGGTTTTGTTCTTGTGCTCTGGGTACTCTTTCGAAAGGGTCCTTTACCAAATCGATTGGCTCCCCTCCTATTTGTGGGAATGATGGGAAAGTCTTGTTGGATTACTTTTTGGAGCTTTTTAGGTGTAGGATCAAGAGAAATTGAAGGCATTGGGGGGTTAACAATAGGCTTCTTTTGGTCTTTGCTCTTGGTATTTTTACCCAATGAGGAAGTAGGGATATCAATAATCTTTTTGTATTGTTTTGGCAAAGAGAGGGTTTGTGCAAGGGGGTTTGGAGTTTTTGGAGAGCGAGGCTTGGATGGAGAGATAGTTTTTAGGCTAAGTGGCTTTTTACCGGTCTTAACTATCAAGTGAGGGTTTGTAAATTGGTAGATAAAGGCATCCCAAGTTTGCCCCTGTTTCTCTAGTTCGGCTAGAACAAGGAGTTTGATCAAGCCATGGTGAAAGAGACTGTTGTGGGGGTTAGTCACATTCTTCCTCACTTGAGAGGACATCTTCTCCAAGCTTTTTAGAAAATAGAAGGGGAAGTTCAAAGGTTTGTTGAACAGAAAATGAGCCAGCAATCTGAAATGACAAGCTTTGAAAGTGGATTATCTACCTTCGCATGTAATCAACCTTGTGATGACGATGAGAGGGTTGATCAATTCCACCTTTATCCACTCCCTAGAATATCCTTTTGCTCCTGAAATGCTCTCCAATTAGAGCTTAAACACCCTATTATAACTTGAGCGCGACAGTTGGTGGTTTTTGAACCATCTATCTCCCATTCTTGGGATCTTTGTAGCTACAACAATGGATTCTTTTGAGACTTCAAAGGAAAGAGTCCCCACCCGTGCTGTCTTCCCATTGAAACCGAGGGAAAATTGCATGGAGAGGCTGTCATCGTGGCCTTGCAAGTTAGACAAAAATGGTCCCCAGCCTGCGCACATAAACACTTCTCTGCATTGTGCAAATTCCGAGAATGGCAAAGAGATCTGCATAGGAAGAGGGTTCATACCTCCTAGGCATTGTGGCAGAGGCGAAATTCACCAGGCAAGGGCATGATCGAGCCAAGAGATGGCATGAATTGGGCACGGGCCGAATGCGATTTGAACAGGGGAAGAAATGGCAGAGGTTGGGAATGATTTCTTAACATAGGGCAGAGCAAATGGCAAGGGATAATGGAGATAATGGTTGCCCAACCCGATTTTGAATGCACCTATAGTGGAGTAGGTTCCACACATGTGCGCACGAGTTGCCATGTGCGGGAAATTCGAATTTGTCGGCTCGTTTTTGGGGGAAATGTAATGATGCATAGTTAGATAAATGTCCAAGTCTCTTGACTTGGACATTTGATCATAAACATATAAAGCATCTTTAATTAATTGCCTGCAACCAATTCAATTGAATGTAATTGAGTTCTAGTTACCTAGAATCTAGGACAGTTACTGGTGTGTAATTCATATGGTACTCTGTTCGACACCTCATACGGATTTTCATATGGCACCTCATACGATACTTCATACGGTACTTCTGTGTTAAGTACATTTTCACCTCTTATAATGGATAGCCTGCAAATTTGAAGTGTTTTTGACAATCACAGTGGTTAATGAGCAGAAACATAATGTTCCCTTGTTGTTGATTTTACCATAATGCTCACTCAATCCTCTTGCATATGACATATAATGTCAAACCTACAATGAACAGGTTATAGCAAGCATAAAACATGTACTGTCAATCTACAATGTACAACTTGTAATGAAAGATAAACCGATAAAGAGTGGTTTGTTAAGTATATGTTCAGTAATTTATAGCACACATGTGTTTAGCACTTTTAAAAATAAGAATGACTATCAATGTAAGAACCTATATCATGGAAAAAACTCTTGCAAAGATATATTTCTTCGAGCAATGATCATTTGTCAGCTCATGAACCCCTCCCCCACACCTAAGTATTATGACACCTCACGATCAAAAGTATAGGAAACCAGTCAGTATCCCCCAATAGCCGAAGATTTATAGTATGTCAAGTGTAAAGATAAATTTCACAGATTGGTCTGATGAGACGGTTAGAAGATGGCCCCACCTATAGGATAAGAGATCCTATATATAGATAAGAAGAGACAGGCAAGAGAGTTTCAAGATACTCTTAGAGTTACTTTCCAATGGAAAATTTATGGAGTTCATTAACCTTATCTTAACCGCACATACTTCATGTCAGCTTTGTCTGCAAGTAATTCTGTACATCAGGACAAGTTTAAATTTATTATTTATTTGTCAGATTACCATCCTTGCTAGGTAGAATGCCCCACTGCCAGCAAGCCTGTTCAGTACTCCGGTGGGTTTACCTAGTGATACCACAAGCTGATATCCGCTGCCAGCAAACCTGTTCAGTATCCTGGCGGGTTTGCCTCTTACACCCTCAGAGACTGGCCCTC
Organism: Picea abies; assembly: GCA_900067695.1. Classification (NCBI taxonomy): domain Eukaryota; kingdom Viridiplantae; phylum Streptophyta; class Pinopsida; order Pinales; family Pinaceae; genus Picea; species Picea abies. The sequence continues at coordinate 4,134 of CBVK0102922396.1, forward strand.
CATATTTTGAGATTTTAATATAAGATTGCTTATGCAAGAAGATGGGGGAACAACTCTGAAAACAATTTTTTCTCTTTTCTTTTTTCAATTGGGATGGTATTTATGTTAGAGGATGAATTTCTGTTTATATTACTTAGTGACTGTCCCAATGTAAGGGGTACTGAAGCAGATGTGGCCTATCTAAAGATATGATATAATCAAGCTATTTAGTGTGTAGTGGATGGTACCATTGAGAAAGAACATAAAGGTATCTCTAGGCTCAACTCACTTTCTTCTTTTGTAGTTATTGTGATGTTTCCATAACTAACCGCTAATTAGACCTCCTTGTTACTCTTTGATAAAGACACTTGACTCACTTACTTAGGTTTCTTAGAAAAACTGTACGAGAGACCTATAGGCTTGATAGTTATGGTATCACTTCCTTATACAGTGGTGAAGAGTTTCAAGAGCAACTTCTTTAGAATGCCTTAAAAAAATTGAGAATGTTTGCAAAAATATGGCTAATTACAGTAAGTTAATATTCATTTTATGCTTTAGCAGACACAAAATTCAAGTGTAACAATGTTTTTGAAGAAAGATCCTTGAATTGTGTACTCCTAGTGAAATAAATACTTACAAGAATCTCTAGAATTGCCTTATTAACAAAATTCAAAAACTATTTACAAATATACAGTAGAAAATTCAGAAAACTTTTCAAGAACAAGGGGGGACTTCCCCATCTACTAAGGCCAATGCCTTGTCAGTTGACATGACCTATAGAAAATCCTCTTTGAAAATGGGATTATGATAAAATTTTAGTCGGTGTCTATTTACCACAAAGGATACTTGTCCATCATCAATTGTTTTAATTTTTACAGGTCCATTGTCATATATAGTGTCTACCTCGTAAGGGCCCAACCACCAGGTGGTGATTTTTCCTTTGAAGGTTTTGAATCGGGAATCAAACAACAGAGCCCAATCACCAGGTTGGAAGTTCTTCTTCTTAATAAACTTGTCATGCCACTTGCTCCTCTGGTTTTGGACTAATATTGTCCATTGGATGGAATCTTGCCTGATTTCATCCAACTCATTCAATTGTAGGGCTTGTTGCTTCTGAGCCTCATCTAAGTTCAATCCCAATTCTGCGGCAATATGGACGGTCCTTACTTGGAATTCTATAGGTAGAAGTACTTGTTTCCCGTACACTAGCTCATAAGGGGTATGCCTAGTGGTATTTCTCCAGGTGGTTCGATATGCCCACAAAGCCTCTAGGAGCCTATCAGCCCAATCCCGGTGATGTAATTGAATAGTCTTGGTCAAGATGGCTTCCAAAACTTTGTTTGTGGATTATACCTGACCATTGGCTTGCGGGTTGTATGGAGAATATTTACGTTGTTTCAACCCCTATTTCTCTGTTGGCTCTTTCATTAGCTTGGAAGTGAATTGAGTGCCTTGGTCAGTAACAATTTCATGAGGGACACCGAAGCGGGTAAATATGTCTTCATAGATGAATTCGGCAACAAACTTCTCTGTAGCCCTGAATAGGGATTTTGCCTCTACCCATTTGGTGACATAGTCCGTACAAACCAAAATATAGTTCTTCCTATGGGACATGAGTGAAATTGGTCCTACAAAGTCGAGGGCCCATTTTTCGAAGGGTTCTATCATAATTTGGGCACGCAAAGGCATTTTGTCAGCTGACGTAGGTCTTCCTATCCTTTGGAAACTATCACAACTTCTCACATACTTGGCAACATCTTTGAAAATGCTAGGCCAATAGTAACTCGAATGTAACACCTTATATGTTGTACGTTTGTCAGAAAAATGGCCACCACATGGTCCATCATGAAAACTTCATAGTATTTCAGGCACCTCATCCTCTCGAACACATCTACGAATAATCAAATCAGGACATGTGCAAAAAATATCATGACCAACCCAAAAGTAATTAGCACTCTGTGTAATAATTTTCCACTTTTCATGAGGTGACAAATGAGACGGTAACTTCCTAGTGGCTAGATAGTTTTCCATATCTGCAAACCATGGGGTATTGAAAGAAATGGAAAAGAGGTGCTCGTTTGGGAAACTATAATCTACAGGGATATCATTATCCTCATTTTTTATTTGGGAAAGAAAATCAGCTACTACATTATCCTTACCAGGTCGGTCAAGCACAATGATATTAAATTCTTGCAATAAAAAAATCCACCTGGTCACTTGGCCATTAGTTATGGGTTTATTCATGAGGAATCTAATGGCGGAATGATCGATATGTACAAATACTTCATAACCTGTAATGTAATGACGAAACTTGTTAATAGCATGAACAACTGCCAATAATTCTTTCTCGGTGACTGTATAGTTTGACTCGGCAGGGGACAAGTTCTTGCTCATAAAATAAATGGCATAGGACTGTTGGTCCTCTTTCTTCCCTAATACCCCTCCTATTGTGGTGTCAGAAGAATCAATGGATATATGAAATGGGAGAGTCTTGTCTTGGTCCTCGGGTGCTATAATAATTTGGTTGTACCCACTGTACCCATCTAGAAAGGAAAGATACTTCTTTCCAGGAAAGGTGTCTTGAACTTGGTCAATGAAAGGGAGAGGAAAGTAGTCTTTTAGAGTGGCTTTATTGAGTTCCCGGAAATCAACACAAATTCTCCATTTCCCGATCACTTTCTTTGGAACCACTACAAGCGGGGATACCCACTTACTGTCAGAGATGGGATAGATGAATCCAACATTTAACAACTTTTGGATCTCCTCCTTGACTATATCTTTAAGTGTTGGGTTCATACTTCTCTGAGGTTGCCTAACATGTGTTACTTCCCCCTGGCTATATATGTGATGGATACATGTGTCAGGGTGTATACCCTTCATGTCAGTGTATTTCTAGGAAAATGCTCCTGATTGTTCTTTAAGGATATCTACTAATTGTTTCTGTTGGTCTGCATCTAGCCTAGAGTTTATATGTAAAAATTTTCCTGGACTAATCTCATAGGGCATAGTATAAGACATGGCAGACTCATCTATCTCGAAGATAAAAGATGTTGAAGACAAAATGGATGGATCTAATTGTTCTTTAAATTATTCCCCAAACATGTACTCGAATTGGGGAAAATACTGTGGAAAATCCACACATGTGATAGCAGAAATGAACTGGTTTAGCACATTTTCTGTTGTGTGCTCCTGAAGTTCCCATGTATGGTCACTTGGCAATACATGTTCTTCCCAACCCTTGTTCTCGTATGGACATTCAAGCCACCATAGGGTCTCCATAATAGGTTGAGCTGGAGGGTAAATGGTGAGCTTCTGGATAGAGAGACCATTTGAGATGGTCATTTCCCCTTCTCTACTACCAATAAATGCATTGGCTGTGGCTAGCCAAGGTCTTCCTAGAATGACAGGATGGCCTTTGGCAGGATCCTTTGAATGAATGAAAAAAAAATCTATTGGGTACTTCCATGAGGCTAAAGTAACCATGATATCATCTAAAATCCCTTCAGGTATAACCCTAGTCGGATCTGCTAATTCCAAAATGGTTGGGGTAGGCCGAAGAAGAGGTTGTAACTATAATTGTTCCAAGGTAGTAGTAGTCATAACATTGATGGCTGCCCATAGGTCTATGAGAGTGTTTCCAATGGAGACCTCATTAATGGTTATGGTCACTACGGGGCTTCCTAGATTCCCATATTTTGATAGTTTTGGCTGCTCTGATATGTACTTAGAAAGTCCTCCTATCAAGTTTAATGTAGGAGGGTCCTTTTGCTTCCTACCTAGCTTCGTAATACACAATTCTTTGACTAGCTTACTGTAGATTGGAATGTCTTTAATGGCTTGAAGTAGGGGAATCTTGACACACATATTCTTCAATTCATTCAAGATGTCAAATTTCGGTCGGGTGGTAGGTTTCTTGATTACCAATTGGTCTGGATAAGGAGGTACCTTCATAATTTGTGAAGGTTCATTTTGAGGAAGGCTGGGTTCTTGGTTTTTCGGGATAATAACATCTTCCCACCTAGTGTCATCCATGGGTTGTTTAGTGGTTTCTTCTTCTTCTTCTTCCTGGATAACTACTGAAGGTCTCTGCCTATCCAGAACTTTTCCCGATCTTAGTTGAATTTCATGTAATGGAACAAGAGTAATAACATATGTTGAAGGCCTACATCTCAAAATTGTGAAGAGGTTGAAGGGGCCTATTATTGGGATTCGACACTGGTTGTGCCGGTAATAGTGTTGGTCTCGGGGAGCTTGCATTTTGGTGTTGTAGCGGTTTTTGTTGTGGAATAGGAGGTAAAGGTGGTGGAACAAAACCTGGTAGAAGCTGCGAAGTGTTTAGTGGGAACTGAGGATAAGGATGGTTGGACATAGGGATAGGTGGAGATTGAGGGTTTCCTTGGTTATGTCCTCCTCTCCATCCTTGAAGCCAAGGATGTTGGTACTGAGTAGACCATTTTTTCCAACTTGGTGAGTTCCACTGTTGTTGTTGTTGATAATAGGGTGGAACTTGAGATTGTAGATCTAGGTATGTGGGCTGGTTCCTAGGCTGCCATGGCCTCCTAGGTATATAAGAAGACTCCCCAGGATCTCCACTCATGTAGATGGCTAATAAACCGGGAAATGATGGACATTTTTCAGTCACATGGTCTTTTGTACAGAAGCCACAAATTGAAATGTTATCTAATGGGAATTCCCTTGAGGAATGCTTCCTCCTGCATCTTGGGCAATATATGCTTATTGCTGCATTTTCCTCCTCCTGTTTCTTTTTTATTTTTAGGGTGTCCAACTAGGAACCTATTGTGCTTAAGATATCTATTTTGAAGCTTTCTAAGAGGTTCCCTATCTCTGCTCTCGTAATACGACCTGAACTATCTGGTTTTAAGTTTCTATTGTAAGGGTCCCGAACATTCTTTCCTATTTTGGCTCTACTCCTTGAGTAATTTTTACACATTTCACATATTTCAACAAATGGTTTATGAGATATGTCACCTGATGCCATCAGGTTAAGCATCTCTAGATATTCTTCTGAAGTTCCCTTAAGGAAAAGAGCCCTAATTGCATCCTCTAGGAGGGCATGGTATTTTGACTTCTGGGAGATATAACCAAATCTTTCCATATAATCTTCGAGGGTATCATCTTCTAACTGTTGGATTTTAATGATGTCATTACGAGACTCTTTGGTCTTGCAATAGTTTTGGTACTTCTTAAGAAACATGTGTTTCATGGCTTCCCAAGACCTAATACTTGATTCTCCTAACCCCATGAACCATCTTAGTGCAGAGTCTTTGAGGGTGGCAGGAAAGAGTTTTAGTTTCTGGGCATCTTGTACGTAGTTGTAGCTCCTACACAAGATGTCAAATTCAAATAGGAAGGTTTCTGGATATTCATTGTTTTTACCATAAAAGGTAGGCAATGCTGAGAGAGGAATATTCTTCAGGTTGACATTTGGAGTGGTGTCCAAAATCAGAAACCCGAAGGTAGTTTCAGTTTGGTTTCCAGTTTCTTCTTCCTCCCTGTGTCTTACATTGTTATGGTCTTCTTGATCATCCATATTGGCTTGGTTTCCAAAAAGAGAGTACCTAGGTGGTTTTATCTTTGAAGAGAACAAGGTTTCCCTTTGATGGAAAGGTCTTCCTATGGGTTGGATGTCTGGGACTCTACTTGAGCCGGTTGAGACTATTGGTGCCAAATTTTCTGTATCAGTTTGAGAGATAATTACATTGGCTGAACTACCAAACAAAATATTCACCTGTTCAGGGTCTATGACATCATCAAAATTAGGATCTCATGGTGGTGGTGTAAAAGAAAATGTTGTATTGTTTGGTTCTATGAAAGGCTCGAGTGGTCTTGCCTCATGTCCCAATATGATTGATGCTTCAATTTCTTGTTTTGTAGTGCTCCCCGTGTTAGTCCCTTCAACGACTATTTTATCTCTTTGAGTTGAGCTAGCTCCTATTTTTCGGTATCGGTCTGCGAATTTTATAAGTGGAATGTTCCTTCCCCCAAAAATATCGGAAGGAACCTTGGTTGAAAGGTTTAACTTACATTCAATGTATCTCCCTTTTCGATCTCGAGGTCTATTCATGAAATAAAGAAAAAACAAAAGAAAAAAAGATACCATTTGGTTTCTAGGTCTATTCATGAAAGTAAACAAAAACAAAAAGAAAAACTAACATTGGGTTTGGGGGAACCTGCAATAATAGATGTGCAGGTTCTTACCTCTCATCTTAAAGTTCCCCCACCACCAATCTAATGCTAAGGTCTAGGAGTTCCTTGAGACAACTCCCCGACAACGGTGCCAAAAATGATGGGTGTTGTATATGCACTAAAAACACACTAAAAACCCTCAATTAAATTGTCAACCTGGGGTAAGTAAACTTAGAGTTGTAGCAAAATATATGACAAAGGTAGAAGGGTTGGTAGTAGTATAGTCTAACTAAGGAAGGGGCTATCTAAAGGCTGATCTATTCAAGAAAACCTATCTAATGAGCAAACCCTACTAAGCAACTTGAAACTATGTAACCTAAGTACTTTTGGACCAAGGATCGATGGATAGTTCTAAGAAGACAAGTAAAAACCCTACTAAGAAAACTATTTCATAACAATAAGCAAAAGCAACTATTACGCATAACAACAAGCAAATAATAAAGGCGAACTATTTTAACTTGCCAACCTAAATTCAATGAGCAATTACCCTATGAAAGCAAGTAAATAAACAAGCAAGCAACTATTCTATTAAAGCAAGTAAACAAGTAAGTGAAACAACTAACTAACCTATTAAAGCAAGTAAACAACTAGCTAACCTATTAAAGCAAGTAAACAACTAACTACTCTAAGACAACTTCTA
>CBVK0102922425.1:0-13657 GCA_900067695.1 Picea abies
TACTGCTCATTATTGGATAATAATTCTACATTGATATAACATTTGAAGAATAAGGATTAACATTACGTTATTATTGATTCACCCCCCCTCTCAGTAATCCAACACAAACAAATTCGATTTGATCGATAAGAATCATGAAAAAAAAATAAACCATCCCTTCATAGTGAACTTAATTCAGATAGTAAAACAAAAACAAACAAGTGGTACCAAAAAGTGCCAGAATTTCACAAATCTTTTAGGGTGTGTTGAGCGCTCAACAAATGGTGATTCTCTAGAAGAAAGAAGAATATTTGTTCCTTCCCTCGACTTAGCTAATGTAGAAGTTGGTTGAGAAACTAACTGGCTCTACTTTTATCAGAGTCTTCCCTGTCCTTGTGTTTACAATTTCCTCGGTTCGTGAATCCAAGCCCACCTATGGAGTTTTAACCTTTATTCCACCTTTGTTCCTCTTGACCATGACCCACACCCCTTTTTGACAAGATTCGAGGAAATCATTCACTAACACGAGGCCATTTTAGTTATCATCATTCACTTGCTACAATGTTTCTCTTCTTCCATCGAGCATCCATAGCCCCGACGGAGTCACCCCAACATCATAGACCTTACTCTGCTGCCAGCAAGCATCCAAAGTTGTGGAAACATTATCTGCATACCCTCTCCTAATTTTCACTCATTTAATATAATTGATTTATTTTTGGCAGAGATGCCCTAAGTGAGTGGTAGACGAGGACATTTGTTATCTGTAATATGAAATGGTTAAGGTGAAATTCTTCCTAGCTCTTTCTATAGGTACATGTGTGTTGGAAACATGCCAACAAATTTCCTCATGTGGTCACATGGATATGCATGCAACTATGTTAATGTGCATGCATGTAATCTATTTATGAACTGTTTGTGTAACTATGTGATATATTCATGATCAGTCTATGTAATTGAGTGATAGATTTTATATATATGAGCATACCCATAGAGGTGTGAGTGCAATGTGTAGTGAGTGTGTTAGAGCAAGACACAATACTGAGGTGTTGTGTGTATGAGAGGAGAATATGGTTGTATGCATGGGTTGGCTATTGTAATTCTCCCTTGAATAAAAGAATATTGATTATCATTTTCCTTGGTTTTTTCCCTCATTGGGTTTCCACATAAATTGTTGTGTCAAATTGTGGGATTTCTTATGCTCTGGTTTTCTTTGATATGTTTTGCTTCTACTACCCAACAAGTGGTATCAGAGAAGGTGAGTCAAACTGGATGAGATCAAGCATGTGAGAACGATATCTGAGTTCATTTTAGGAGCATTATTCTTTTCTCTAACGCTTTGAGCACCTATCAGGAAGAACATTGACCTTGGTATATGCAAAGAGAATTTGGTCGATTTGAGAGTGTTGTGTTAGAAGAGGGGCGATCCAAGTTTTGGAGTGTTGTTTGTTGGAAGAGGGGCACTATTTGTTGATCCTTGTTGCATGTAAAAGGCGTGTTAATATTTGTTGATCCTTACCACGTGGAGAAGGCATGATAACAAAAGTAAGTTGTGAAGTGGTGCACTTGTGGAAAGATTATGTGGAGTATTCACGTTGAAAAGTCATGGAAGGTTTTTTCATGAGAACTCATGGTATGAAATCGACCTTTCTTGTTTGATATGCATAGAGAGCTCTCGAGAGGTCTGAGTTTTGACTTTTGATGAGATTCATGTGGGTAAAACTTTATTAAAATATTCCTTTTAATATACCTTCACCCTTTATGTGAAGGGTAATATATAAGCGGATATATTTATACGAAGAGGGGATGTTTATTTTTTTAAACGGGTGAATGTTCTAAAAGGTTTTAAGATATATTTTAAACATTTTATTTTTTGGGTTCAAATTATTTGGTCCCACTTTGAAATATAAGTTTATTCCTCTATATTAAAAAGGCTCAATTTTATAAGCAGTGGTTTTGGAGTTTTATGCTAATGGAGAAAGTGCAGAGTTCCAAGTTTCAGGTGGAAAAGTTCAATGGTAAGAATAGCTTTGTGCTATGGAAGCTTAATATGTAAGATCTTATTATGCAACAAGGATTGCAAAAGGCCTTTCCTGGAAAGTCAAAGAAATAGACAAGCATGACAAATGAGGACTAGGAGGATCTAGATGCAAGAGCCCTCAGTACTATTCGTTTGTTCCTGGAAAATGAGATGTTGTTTAACATTGATGAAGAGATGACAACTACAGCTTTGTGGACCAAACTGGAGAGTCTATATATGAAAAAGAACTTTTCAAATAAAATCTTCTTGAAGAGGAAACTGTACATCTTTCGGGTGAAAGAACGTATGAAAATTACTGATCACTTGAATGTCTTCAATACTCTGATTTTTCAATTAACTAATATGGAAGTAAAGTTCGAAGATCAGGACAAGGAGTTTACGCTATTGTTTTCATTGCGTGAGTCTTGGTATCATCTGGTCACAACTGTGTGGTTTAACACAATAGATTCCATTGATTATGACATTGTTGTGGGAGCTTTTTTGTTTGAGGAGATAAGGAAAACATTTGGTAAAGAAACCTCAATAGCAGAAGCAATGGTGGTCATAGGTCGATATATAGAAGGAGGGAAATATCAGAAAGGTACAACTAGGTCTAAGTCAAAATACAGTAAGGGTAAGGAAAAATGTTGGTTTTGTGGAAAATCTGGACATCTCAAGTAGGATTGTTGGAAAAGACAACAAGCATCCAAAGAAGACTCCACAAAAAAAGAAAATTAGCTACAGGTATGGTTGATGAAATTTTTTCTATCTATTGTGTCTCTCCACCTGTGTTCGCATAGAAGGTGCAAGGCAGTGATGGTTGAGTCACCATAAAATAATAAATAAATAAATAATAGTATTTACTTTGGCATTGTAGAAATTATTGATTGCATGTAAATGGGCATATGTCTGTAAGACCTGAATAGGCATGTGTACCCCTGGTTTATCAGGTCACCTATGAAAAGTGTAGACATAGATTTAGGTACATTGAATATGTGGGGAGGCATGTATGTTGGGTTAACCTTGACTCGGTAGAAGAGTTAATGAGTTAAATCTGGTTTTTTAGGTCAAATCATGTGGTTTTTTGGGTCCTTGTTTTTTGGGTAGCCCATGGTATTGTTTCCATGGATTGCATGTAATGAAGTCTATAAAAGGATTTGTGAACTCCATTTTAAATGGGCCTGTAGGTAAGTGGTGAAGGATTACTTGGTTGGTTTGGTTGGATTTATTCAAAGTTGTTCAAATGCAAAGTTTGAGGTGGAGCATTGTGTCCAGTTTAGAAAGGTGGGTCTGTATAAAGGATGACGTGTTGGTAGGTCAATCAAGTGTTTGAGAATATATGATGAAGGTAAGTTCATATCCATGGAACTTGAAAATTATTGCAAGGAAGTTGGGATCGAATAGGCATGTTCAGTAATGCCAAGTTGCAACAATAGTTGTGGACATAAGCGGTTGTGCTATCTAGTAACTCGGTCACCATCGGTTGCAAAATATAGGAAGATTCAGGAAGAGGTATGAACAGGTCATCTGGTAATTACTCAAATGTGAAATTATTTGGTTCTGATGCTTATTTTTTATCAACAGTCTAAGAAGTACTCATATCAAACAGGTAGATCTTTTATATGGTGATGATGTTAAGGGGTGCAGACCGTGGGATCCTACTACCCATAGAATCATCATGGACAAAGATGCAATGTTTGATGAATCTCCTTTTATAAAATCAAACATAGTAATTTATAAAAGGTTCAAAGCATGGCTAGTAGAAAAAATGTACTTGGAAGATATTGATTTCCATGAAGGTTTCTCACCGATTGTTAAAAGCTTGTTTCTATTCATGTTGTGTTAGCATTGGTTGTGATAGTACAACTAGATGTTAAAATTGTTTTACATGGATTTTTTTGGATAAGGGGATGTATATGGAACAACCGGAACGGTTAGCTTAGAATAATAATAGAAGATTTGTTTGCAAACTCAAAAATCATCGTATGGCCTGAAGCATGCTAGGAAAATGGTACAAGATGTTTGATTCCTTCATGGAGAGCCAAATTTTACAAGAAGTAAGTATAACCATTGTGTTTATGATATATTCATTATCTTGGTGTTATATGTTATGCTTGTTTCAAGCACAAGCATGGTTGATATCAACAGGTTGGGTCAGTTGGTTAGGACGGTTGTTATGAAGGATCTGGGAGCAGCAAAATAAATCTTGGGCATGGAAATATACAGAGACAAGAAATATGGTAAGCTTGGTCATCACAATAGAAGTATGTGGTGAAGATACTTAGGAAATTCAGTATTAATAATGTAAAACTGGTAAAATCCCTTTGTCTTTCCATTGTAAGTTCTCTTCAGGTTTATGTCCTAATTAATGAAGAAGAAAAGGGCTATATGTCTCGAGTATTATATGCTAGTGGGAAGTTTGATGATTGCGATGGAAAAATGGTAATAATTTCACATGCAGTTGGTGTTGTTAGTAGAGACATGGAAAAACCAAGTGAAGAGCATGGAAATGGGTGCTTCAAACATAGAAGCATAAGTATCACCTACAGTGGTTGCAGTGATTTGGTCTATGGTTATGATTCATGAGTTTTGGACAAGTGCATTAATCTATTAGACAGGTTGCTGATGGAGACCGAATGGTCTTGGCTAGAGTGAATCATGCAGGCATGTTCACGTAATGGTATTTTCAGAGAAGTTGCATATTTGTGATGGTGTTTGGCTTCTCTTTGCTTGCAGAAAAGGTGATGAATTAATTAAGGGCATGATATATCATATACATTGTTTTTGAGATGGATATTGTTGGAAACATGCGAACAAATTTCCTCATGCGGTCACATGCACATGCATGCATCTATGTTAATGTGCATGCATTCAATGTATTTATGAACTATTCATGTAACTATGTTATCTATTCATGATCAGTCTGTGTAACTGGGTGATAGATTTTATATATACGAGCATACCCATAGAGGTGTGAGCACAATGTGTAGTGAGTGTCTGAGAGAAAGACGCAATATTGAGGTGTTGTGTGTATGATAGGAGAGGATGGTTGTATTCCTAGGTTGTCTATTGTAATTCTCCCTTGAATAAAAGAATATTGATTATGATTTCCCATGTTTTTTTCCCTCATTGGGTTTCCACATAAATAACTATGTCAAATTGTGGGATTTCTTATGCTCTGGTTTTATGTGCTATGTTTTGCTTCCACTGCCCAACAATGTGGTCCTTTCCAACTTGCCATATTTCCCTTTAGTCTTTACCAGACCACTAGGAGGATACTTCATCACTCACTAAGGTATTTGTTTTGCAAAGACTAGGTATAGAACTGTTTGAAGAAAAAATTACAATTCCCCAGTGTTTCTTGTGTGGCATGTAAGCCTGAGTCAAGAGAAGAGTTTGCTACGCCATATTGATTGAGATCAACCAATGCCTTGCGGAACACAACCCTTTTACAAGAAAACACCAAAAAAAAGAAAAAGGAGAATAAAAGGACTCTGCAATCAGTATACCTTGCACCCACACATTTATCCTAATCATAAAATAATATGAAAAGACACACACACACACTCCCTTTTTTTTTTAACAAAAATATTGTTTCAGGGCTTGGTCATTCACCGGGAGGGCGTCGGGTTCCCCCCTTATATTTTTCAACTGATACATGCTTGCCCCAAGTTTCTCAGATACCTAGAAAGGTCTGAGCCATAGATTTTGAAACTTCAAATGTTTTCCCTTAGGTTCATTTTCTCTATCCCATTTTAGGACTAAGTCCCCTACCTCAAAACTCTTCTCTTTGGCCTTATGCTTATCAAACCACCTTTTAACTATCTACTGATGAGCGACGAACTTTGATTTTTATTTCTTCCTTTCTTCTTCCAGCATGAGGAGGGTATCACTTCTGTGTTGAATAATTGATGAGGGTTGTCGTCTAGATCCCTAAGCAAGCTAAAGAGATAGAAGATATAACCCATTTGGGAGAATGACTTCTTGTTTGTATACCAGGAAGTATAGGGAGTTCCTTATAGCTTCCTTGGGTGTTACTCTGTCTACCCTTAAGGAATTATGAAGCGAGCTATGCCAATTCCTCTGATTGTGTGCAACTATTTTCTTCAAGATCCTCACTAGGTTCTTATTGGTTGATTATGCCACTCCATTCCCTTGTGGATAGTAGTTTGCAGAGTATCTGATTATGATTCCTTTATCTAGATCAAACTATGTTAATAGAGTGGAAGAAAAGGTAAGCGACATTTTCAAAAACAAGAATGGAAGGCATACCAAACCTTGTTATTGGTTGTTGTTCTATGAATTGGATTACCACCTTTTCATTCACGTGAGTCAGAGGGATGGCCTCTACCCATTTTCTAAAGTAGTCTGTAGCAGTGAGTATGTATCTATGTTGTTTTGAAGAACTTGGGGTAATATCCCCTATGAAATCTAACCCCCATTGCTCGAATGGTTTGGATATAGTCACTGGTTAGAGTGGCACATCTTCTCTCATTTATCTCCCTGTGCTCATTTGGAAAGTTTTACAGTTTCTAGTGTATGTATGAGTGTCTCTAAATAGAGTAGGCCAGTAATAGTCAACTCTCAGTATTTTGTGAGCAGTTGTATTCCTTGCATAGTTTCCACCTATAGGACCATCATGGAGTTCCCTCGGAACCTTATCTGCATCTTCACATTCGAGACATCTCAAGAGTACCCCATCATAATTTATGCGGAAAAGTACTAAATTTATGAGGCGATATTGTGCATATTTTAGTCTAAGAGCTCTCCTTTCCTTAGGGTTTAGGTTTTCTGGGCAAGTCCCATGATGCATGAGGTAAATTAGTTTTCCATACTAAGACTCTTTCCCTCGAGGAACGTATAAATATTCACTACTCCATAATGATAATTCATTCTCTCACCTGGGGTATTTATTTATTTGGTCTTGAGATTCTACGACCAGTTTACACAACTCTTGTCCCTTAACCAGTTTGGGAGGCTTTATATCTAGGTCAAATTCTTGGACAAATTCCATCCAATTTCGTCTCCTCTCCCCCATGATCCATCTCCTGTTGAGTGAATAGGGATCGGACTGCGGGATGAGGCACGATGAATTTGGTGTATCTAAAATGTTTTACTTCTTTGTACACTGCATAAGCCTTCTTGTCTATAGTTGGGTAATTCAATTCAGCCCTTGGATATTAGTGGTCATGAACGATATTGGTGTCTCATTGTTATCATCATCCTTCTGGTTCAAAACTGCAACTAAGGATTGGTCGGAGGCGAAAGTATAGAGGAAACACTATTTACTAAAGTCAGGACTTCCCAATACTAGAGTTTGAGATATGACAGTATTGGTATTGTTGAAACAAAATTTATGCTCATCATCCCACTTAAAATCAACATCCTTGTGAATCATTTTTTGTTAGGGTTTGATCATTTTAGTGAAATCGGGCGTGAACTTCCTCACAAAATTAATTTTCCCAAAGAAGGATTGCATCACCCTTTTGTTGTGGGGTAAGGTAATATGAGATATTTCCTTTATTTGTTCTGGATCTATGTGAATTCCTTCTTGAGATATAATATTACCTAGTAATTTCCCTTCCTCAACACCAAAGATAGTTTTTTTAGGGTTTAAAGATACTCCATATTTCCTACACCTTTCGAAAATTTGGGTTAGATGTTGGATGTGATATGTTTTGTTCTTTGAATACACAGTCACATCGTCCAAGTATACTACTATACATCTATTAATAAATCATAGAAAAGATACATCCATGGCCCTCTGGAAGGTTTCTCTTGCATTAATCAACCCAAAGGGCATGCATTTATAATCAAAGGTTTCCCACTTGGTTCGTAAGGTAGTTTTCAGTTGGTCTTCTTCTGAAACTAGAACCTGGTTGTAACCTAAAAAACCATCTAGAAGGGAGAAAATCTTAGAACCAGACATGGTCTGTAATATTTGTTCCATCAGGGGGATTGGGTAGTTATCCTTTTCCGATGCTCTGTTAAGATTTATGAAATCTACACACAAGCGAATTTCCCCAGACTTTTTCCTAACATAAACCAAGTTTTCTACCCAGACAAAGTGTCTAACCTGAAATATAATATTAGCATCTAATAATTTCTTTAGCTCTTGATACATGAGGGATTCCAAAGATGGATGGTACTTCCTAAGCTTATGTTGAAAGGGTTTTACTCCATATTTTAACGGGATTGTGTGTTGAATAATGCAAGTGTCATAAGTTTTCAATTCTCGGTAGGACCATGCAAAAAAATATTGATATTCTCTAAAAAGTTTAATATGGGCTTTCCTTTCTTCTTTAGACATTGATTTTCCTGGATTTATATTTTTAGGGTTTTCCAGGATTCCTAAATTTATAGTCTCGTATATGGGACACAAACTCCCTGTTTTTGTGTTTGTTAACCCTTTAAATATTTCCCTCAGGTCGAAAAGGATTTTCAGATTGGCTACCCCTTTCAATATCGTGTGAAACTTTGGTTTGTTACTAGAGTGATATATTTCGCCTCTTTGCTCATGGAAACCATTTTCTGCTAGTTTCTCTTAAAATACTTCACCATCAATAACCAAGTCTTTAAAATTTTACTGATTGGTTAGAAAGTCTATGATATGTTCATCTCCTTCAAAAAACTTCCAATTAAAAATATTGTTGGGTACTGATGGTTTGTAGATTAGTTCCATAGTGAACCTACAAGCTTCATAGTCTTCTAAAGGGGATATCCTCAAGGCTGTAGTAGCCAGGGAATCAGCAAGAGTATTCTTTGTCCTGGGAATTGCGATAATATTAAAGGCCTCAAAATGATCCATTAGCCTATGCACTTCTTGTTGATAATTCCTCAGGTGGGGTGAGTTGCAATGTATATTATTCTTTACTTTCCTGATGATAATTTCAGAGTCCCCAAAGACTTTTAGTTCTTTAACATTTAATTCTATGGATTTCTTTAGTCCCTGCACCAAAGCTTCATACTCATCAGTATTATTAGTGCATTCAAATTTTAGTCTGCAGGACAGGAAATTATGCTTCCCCTTTGGGTCAATGAGGATACATCATGCTCCCAACCCTTCTTGCGATTTAGACCCATCAAAGTATAGAGTCCACACTTGTGAGCAAAATTTATCAGCTTCTTCATACCTAGTTACTTCCTCCTCTCCACATACCTTGTTTGTGGTTTCCAACAGAGGATATTGACAAGAGAGGATTTCTTCCACCGCTACCAGTAGATTCACTTGAAAATCAATTTCATAGTTTTGAGTGAGAGGTACATCATATGAGAGAGGAGCGAAATTTCCGAAATCAGAGTTGTAGGAGTAGTTTCCTAGCATGGGGAATTCTGGCAATGAGGGTTCATTGAAGGCTTCTAAATCAGCAATAATATGTTTGAGATACCTTTCCCTATAAATCCTAATCATGTTGGCATGTCCCTTTAATGGAAACCAGAGATGAGCCCAGTCTTTGCTAAAGCATCCATTCAATTTCTGGGACCAGTCTCGACTAAGTAGCAGTCCATAATCTTCTGGTATATCTACTACAATGACGTTAATTACTTGAACAAATTTTAGGTGGGTAGTCATTCTAATAATGACATCCTTGAGTTCCCCAATACATTTTACCTAAGTTTTGTCTAGTTGTATAACGTTTTTATCATTTTTGATCGAAACTACATTCAATTTCTTACAGATAGATAACAACATGACATTGGAGGATGCCCCTGAGTCGACTAGACAATTATGGAGATTTATGTTGAATACTTCAAACGTTAAAAGGAAATGTGGGACAAAATGATTTCCTTTTTTATCTATAGATCAAGCTTCACATTTGGTTTATTCTTTGGATCTGTGGGAACTAGGACCTCCCCTAGGTCAGTGCTTGTTATAGGGACTTCTATCTAATTTAAGGCTTCTAATAGAAAATCCTTTTGTTAAGGAATTCTACACATTTTCATGACCGACACATCAACCTTCAATGTTTTTGAGTCTTATACTATGTTGTAGTCTATCTTGGGTGACTCTCGTGTATGGATGTTTATAGGATTTTTTTGGGAGACAAAAGGTTCTTCCGGGTGTTTAGTTTTTTGTTTTCCCCTCGAATATTGAATGATGGTAAGGTCATTTGAGACCGATTGACCCTTACTTCGCGTTTGCAACACCAAAACCTCAGTGGGTGGTTATTGAACCTAAAATACATCATTGGAAGGCATCAAAAGGTCAGGATCCCATAGAAACATGGTTGTTTATTTTGGTGGCTCAACTTCCTCCTGATCGACGATATTTACCACTGAGCCTCTTGATTGTTCGGTAAGGAAAACTATTTCTAGGAACCGATTTTCCATTAAATTCATAGCATTCACCCATTGGGGATAGTCTCTTTCGGAATGTTTCTCTTGATAATAAGTACAGAAAGAGTTGGAAGCTACATTACCCAGATCGATGTTTAAGTTGGCTTGGGGAGGTTCGATCGCTTTGAAAGGTGGGTTTCTCTTGAAAAACGGTTTATAGGGCCTTTGACCTTGGTTTCCCTCCCTGACGCTTCTCTTCATGTCTATGATTTCATTCGAGAGTTTATTTATCATCTGTTGTAGGTATTTTATGTCTTTTCTTCCCTTTTCAAGACCTTGTTCCGTTTGTTTTCCCGGAGGTCTAGTCAGCAACAATCCTCTCCTGGGTGGAGGAAGAACTTCCTTCTTAAATAGTGAGACCTAGCCTTATTTGCATCCCTTCATTTGGAATTCAATCGTTTTGGCTTCCTCAAAATTTTCAACTAGGGTATGTTTGGAAGCCCTTTTCACGAGCATAGAAATAGACACAGGGAGAGCATTAGCATATACCTCAATTTGCAACTCCTGGGTAGGTTTAGCTTTGGGTTGGAATTTGTTCAAGATAGTGGTAAACCGTTGACTGAAGTCTTTAACCTTTTCTTTTTGACTCATGGTGGCGGTGAAGAGTTCAACCATCAAATCTCTGCTGGTGGTTGCTTCTGCAAATTTGTCTAAGAAATCTTTTTGAAACTTCATCCAACTGGTTATGGACCCTACGGGAAAGTTAAAATACCAAGTCAACATTGAATTCTCAAAGGTATAGGGAAAAATTATACACACTATGTCCTTATGTTGTACGTTCATCATTATTATCACTAGTATGAACTTTTTAATATGGTCTTCAGGAAATCCGGAGGTTTCAGGGTCAAACTTGGGAAGTAGTTTTTCTGAATGTCGAGGGAGGTTATGTACTCATCCTAGGATTTCCAGAGAATCTTTGGCCAACCAAGGTTGATTATTTAGAGGTTGATTTCCTCTCTCTTTTTTATTATCATTATTATCCTCCATGTCATCTAATTCGAAAATTGAGTAATCCGAGTTAAACCCTTCTTCGTCAGATCCAAACTTGTCTGGTTTAGAGTAGTTACCAGCTGGTGTTTCGGGGATTAGGTTAAGGGGTTGTTCGATCTCAGTGAGGGGAAAATATATTAGGTATCCTACTGTGTAAACAAAAACATATTCAGGGCTATCGACCACTAGTCTTCTTACTTTTTTTATACGAGGAAGTAACAAGGATAAGGGAAAGGATCCAATTTGTTGAGTGTAATCTCTTGTGATTCTTCTGAATTAGTTCAACTCCTCCTAAGGAAGAGCATAAGGTATTTTAGGGAAAAGGTTTTATCCCTTGTGCTGGGGTGAGTTAGTCATTTCAGGAGTACTCTCTGTATGTGGGCCTCCTTGATACTGACTAGCCATGCATGTGGGTTGTTTTGAATCTGTAGGCTATGCGAGATATTATATCGGCAATGTTGTTAGCCATTCATTCATCAGGCCCTCCTTCTAGTGCCAATTCTATTGAGGGGTCCTAAATCCCTTTAACTCAACAGTAGGAACCAAACCCACCTTAAAGGCCCAATTATACTATGTAATGTTTAATGGTGGAATGGTTCTCCAAATATTTCAATCTAGATAATTTATAAATGGGCTTTACTTGGTGATTGACATGATATCTTCCTATGAAAGTTCCTCCTTCATCTTGAGCGTTCTCTTTTTGTCTTTTCTTTTAATAGATGGGTTTGATAAAATTAGATGTGTGATGTTATAAACCAATTGGTAGAAGGGATTCTTAACTACTGAAGAAGGTTGAGCTTGGGAAAACCATCATGCTCAAGAATGTAGACAAATATATTCACACATGTTACAAGCCTAGTACTAATACATTAACTTGTTGGTATTTCAATTATTGACTGAGATACAATTATCATAAGAAAAATATGCATGTAACAAGATGATGGAAAGAAAAATAGTTTCTTTAGCTCTAACATTAATCACAAATTAACACAATGAATTTATTTCCATCATTAGTATTGGGTATGTGTTATATTCTTTGCATGTGTGTGTGTGTGGGTGCGTCAGATACGACAACTGCGTCTGACGATCTGTACAAACTAGAGCTCTACCGTTGCGTCGGGCACTTCCTAGGGGGGTCCCAGGGGGGGGCAGGTATGCCCCCCCATGGTTACGCGTAGCGTTCAGCACCGGGCGGTAGCCCGGGGCAACGCCCCGAAATTTTTGGCCATTTTTGCTATTTTTAGCGGATTTTGCTATTTTTAGCTGATTTGTAAATTAATCCTGGATTAAGGGATTAGGGTTTTGGTATCTACAGAATACCTAAAAACATTGTATATATTGTATGGAGAATGCTGAAATTTGATATAATGAAAATAAGAAAGGTTTTCCCAGTTGAGGGTTTCCGGTAAAAATCTCTATGTATTCTGTGTATGAGCCATTGATTAATTTCTTTATTGCTTAAGAATATACATGCATTGCTTTACTTCACAGGTTTAAAACTTACATGTGGTATCAGAGCACTTTTTTGGCTTCAGAGGGATTCCTTTGTTGTTGAGGGTTTGGCTCGGTCTTGATAGATCAAGTTTATCTTGGGTCTGTGATAAACCTGGGTTCAGTGGGAGCTTTTGCAGAGGAGATTCGAGTAAAGTAAGAGGAATGGTGAGCTCATCTAGAATTGAGATAGAGAAGTTCAATGGTAAAAACTTTGAGCTATGGAAGCTCAATATGGAGGACCTTCTTGTAGACAAAGAACAATGGATCGTTGTGGATCCTGGTACACAGCCTATTGGTACACCATCTACAAGCACACAGGCTACTGGTACACCTCCTACCAGTACACAAACTACTAGTACACCAGTTACTGGTATGTCAAAGGAAGATTGGGACAAGTTGGACAGAAGAGCAAGGATTACCATTAGACTCTGCCTAGCAGATTCGGTGTTGTTGAATGTCTCGGGAGAATCTACAGCCAAGGAACTATGGGATAAGTTAGGGAATTTGTATCAATCAAAGTCCCTGGTAAACAAGTTGTTTCTTTGAAAGAAGTTGTATCATATTAGGATGGAAGATGGAGATTCCGTGACAGAACATCTAAATGCCTTTAATACTCTGGTAAGTCAAATTGGATCTGTTAATATTATGATTGCAGAAGAAGATAAGTTTATTACTTTGTTATGTTCTTTGCTAGACTCTTGGGATAATATGGTTGTAGCAATAGGTAGTACCACTCAACCTACATTGAAATATGAGGATGTAGTTGCATCGTTGTTATCTGAAGAGGTGAGGCGAAAAAGCATGCATGGTCACAACACATATGCTTTATTTGTAAGAGGG
>CBVK0102922442.1:0-11154 GCA_900067695.1 Picea abies
CCTAGGCACTTGTCCTTGTGGGTTCATACCCTCGTGTTAGGGATGGCCTGTTGTAGAGAGTGAATGTGCTATAGAGTATAAGGTTGGGTGGAACGTCTGACATCGGCAACCAATTGGTGAAAATTTTCTTTGATGATAAGTTATATGTGCTTCATATATATTTGTTGTTATATGTTCTTGTTTTTATATTTTCCATTGTATTAGTTACCTTATAATGTTGTATATTGCATGAGCATATGATTACTTGATGCTTTCTTGAATTATGCATGATCCTATAATCATTAATGTGAATCTTGAATGTTGCACGTGCTTGCATTATGTTTCTTACATTGTTTAATTGGGATCGGAAGTTTTGAAATTCTCCCAAGAATGTGAAATTTTTAGGTACCTTGGAAAGAGGTACGTTACAAAATCATAAAAGGAGGAGATCTAATGTTGTTGATATTGATGAAGAATCCATGGTTAGGTCTAAATATAATAGTGACAATTCTAGGAGTATAGAGGAAATCATAATGTCATGTGATAATCTAGGTGATGTTGTTATCAAAACAACACAAAATACAATTTGTGATCAATTGAGAAGGAACAACTTGATTGATAATGGTTGTACATTTCAATTGAAAGTGAAGCAACTTTATAAACCCATAGAAGGCTAAGAGAAATTTCAAATTATAAGGACACACCACTTGCATATTGACAAATTATAAATATTGATGAGGTACAATCCATATGAAAAGGTGGTCAAATACATTATTCATGTTGACCTTGGGGAAGTTTCTAGTAGGGATGCATTTGATCAACCAAAGTGTTTTAAATTATGTGATTGGGAGGAATCGTTTTGTAGAGGTTAGAAGAGAACTGATGCAAGAATATCCAAATAATCCTTTTTTAAAAACAATTAAATGTGTCCTTTATGTTGGTTTAACATATACAAAAGAAAAATTATTAGTGTGTGATCATAACACAAATTTTATAGGATGCCCATGACATTCATTTAGAGGGTCAGATTTATCCATAATGAATTCAAATAAGTATGTAATGGGGATGATCAAATGTTGATGCAGATTTTCGAAAGAAATGTTGCAAGAAATTTGGCTTCTAATCGATGATGAAAGTGTGAAACCAAAAAACCGCAAAGGAAGTGATGCATTCAAAGCCATGGATCCTTATTTTCAATTAGCATTTAAAAATAGATATGGAATTTGATAGATGAGACCTCTAGCTCATGTGAGAATATTGGTATAAAAAATCAAAAGGTTAAAAGATCCAAGGCCTTTGTTGTAAGCAATGGTAATACATATCTTGAATTCATGTATATGCTTGAAGACATGGGTACAATAGCTTGGAGATTGATACTTGGAGTAAAGTATGAAACACTTATCACAACCACATTATCATGTGTAAGTCATCATAATTATCATTGGAAGACATGGCTAATGAGTTTGAAAAGTAAGTTTGTTGATTTATTTTGGATAGATGTTAAGTTTATAATATTCATGCTTTTAATGTAATGTATAAAGTATTTTGTTATAGATATCATCATAACATTATTTTTTCAATTTTTCTGGTTGCAAGGTTTATATGAAAATATAAGAGAAAATGGTTAATTGTTGAATGAAAAGACTCAGGGTGATGTTAGACACCATTATACAAACTCAAGCTTTACACTAGTTCAAGATAATTTTTTGTTACATTCAGAAAGACATGTTGATTTCTTACATTTATGTATTCCTTTGTAGGTTAATATTTCTATTTTATTATATATACATGTATATTT
The DNA here is from genome assembly GCA_900067695.1 of Picea abies. Classification (NCBI taxonomy): domain Eukaryota; kingdom Viridiplantae; phylum Streptophyta; class Pinopsida; order Pinales; family Pinaceae; genus Picea; species Picea abies. Next base: position 1,778 of record CBVK0102922442.1, read on the forward strand.
GTCTTTTTCATAAAAAAAGCCAAATATGAAAGAATATGTTGTACCAAATACCTTTAAAATTCATATTCAAAAAGCTAGGTTGGATAGACAAAGAAGACAACGTTTTAAACATGTTCAACTTGATGATATGTTGGATCACAATATTTGGAATGGGCTCTACTTTGTGCAATATCAAATAATACCAGGTTACTCTGAAAACATTGAAATATTGTTCCTACAAGGGAGTACACCCTAGTTATTGTAGATATCCCTCATGGTTACAATATCCAAAACATTGGTTATGATTATGGGTTGTATACTTACCAAGGTTTTAATAAAGTGGTTGTAAGATTCCTAATTTTCACATCACCATTTTGGAGATTTTCAGTTTTTTTATTTGGAGACACAAGCAAGATTAGTGCTATCACCTTCAAGGGTCAAACAAATTCAAATAAGCAACTTTATTGGCAAGAGATATAAATTGTATTATTTGTGTTTAAATTTAGAAACAAAATTTATAATTTACAAGTTAGTTGAATTATTATTTGTTTAGGTTACATGTATAAACCTAATATTCATAGCTCCAATGGTGACATATTTACAAGTGATATTGAAAGCATACATATTGCATGCTGGACACAAGAAGATTAGTATGTTGCTATTCTTATCAATGAAAAGATGGAGCCAAGCATGGTCAATTATTGACTTATAATGTTGTTTTTAAAAAAACAATATATCAGGAAAAAATATTGGAATGAGAGAATGTAAATATTGATCAAAAGCCACAAGCATTGATCAATTATTTTATAGATGCATTTTCAAGTGAAGGGGATTGGATTTTGAATTTGTTCTCAGGTTCAAGTGAGATTTATAATATAATAAATATTGTTAGGGTCCCACCCTAACCTCCCTACTTCATGCTACCTAGGAGTTAGTCAATTGTTGTATGCACCCATCCTACTTGAATAAGGTCCATTAGATAGTATTGGATAGTTATTTAATGTAAAAGGGTTCAATTTATAAGGCCCACCAGATAGTTGGTACCCATTAGTGACGGGACCAAAAGTAGTTAGGGTTTTTTCTATTTAGAAGTTATTTAAAGAGATAGGAGGTTATGAAAAATTTGTCTTGTGTTGTTGTATTTGGAGCTTTGCTCTGTTAAAGGTCGCCCTACCTTAAGAGGCAAGTGAACATTGGCTCCTTCATCAAATAATCTCAATACAAGGGTATCTTTTACATTTTCCATCTCACTATCTCTTGTATCTAGTTGTTGCAATTATATTATTTCTATTACTTGATTTTGTTTCAAGTTTAAGGGTTAACATACACTCCAAGTGCTATCATAACTCTTTCTTGAGCCATGCACCTCCAATTTTTAATATATTTTTTTTAGGTTGGAGACATGTTTCGACATATTTAACTAACACAAAGATCTATCATTCAATGGGTAAAATTGTAGTTGGGGAAGAATACATGCAAAAAATACAAGTTGTGTCACATGGGTGGATACCCTTGTAACCTTTGTTGGTACCTCTTCAAGTAGTATCCATGGGTGGATACCCTTGTAACCTTTGTTGGTACCTCTTCAAGTAGTATCGCGTCATATATCACGTGTATACATAATCTTGCTTCGACATACCTTTAGGTACATCTAAATTCCCCTAAGTATACCTAAAACCAACTCTAGATAAATTGATCAATTGTCTTGTTTTTATAGTAAACCGAGAACAACACTCGGGGAGATCACTCTCTAATACCTATGTAGTTGGGTAGTATGGCCAAGGGCATAGTTGATCCTCCTTAGTTATCACTCAAAGATATTGGGCCAAGTATTACTATTGGACCCTCTAAGTATATCAACGAGATATAGCATCTAACAATCCTCCATCTCTGGGACCCTGCAAACCCTAGCTTATGTAATCAGGTGGTGAAATTCCTACATCTTTGCATTCAAAAGAAATATGGAGATTTTGTCACCACAGTAATACTCCCACAAGAGTTTTACTCGGAAAAAAAATGTCAGACACTGCCAACACCATTTCAAGAGACCTATCTAAAAATATTCTTCACATCATGTTGATCTCTTGGATCTCCCTCTCAAGTAACCCTTTTGTGTGGACTCGATAGTACAATGATTCGGGGTATATCTAGATAGACTCCTTTCAAGCCGATGATCATAGTGAGATAAGTGAAAAATAACACATCCACAAAATATTTGGTGGTCTCATGGTTTAGACTCACAACATGACCAACTCGGAGAACCAACAACTGGCCCAACCTGCTCAGCGCCAACATCTTGAACAAAAGGTTGTTGGCATTGAGTCTACACTCAACATTACAAACGAAACAATGAAATCACAAGGTGAATTCTTAAAATTGTTAGGTTCCCACTTTAATATCAGTATACTAGATCCAAATGTTGATCCAGCCAAGGAATAATTCTCAGCCTAAGAAGTGATGACCATGCACATGTTATTTCAAGATAACAATAGCCCACATTTTTAGAGTCGCAATTCATGGCACCATTTTCCAAAGGTTGACATGAACAAATTTGATGGGTACGATCCCTCGAGGAATGGAACATTATTTTTCTCTCGGTGACTTTATTGATTACCTACAAAAACTAAAAGTGGGGGTATTATATTTAGATGATGAGTGTTCCCAGTGGTGGCAATGGTGCCTTGACCCAGTTCATGCAAATATTTTATGCTCGTTTTGAATGTGACACTTACCATTTGGGATACTAGGAAAAATAAACTAGCATGAATATGGATTATATTATTGTCTTTAAGTAATTGTAAATCCTCATAGAGGGCCTATTTTACTCCTTTTTTTCAAAATGTTTCATCAGTGGTCTCAAGGAAGCAATTTGGAGCACACATCATGATGCAACACCCAAAAATATGATTGAAAGCTTATGATAGAGATAAATAAGTTGAGATGGTGATTAATGCACATTGGGGTTGTTAGCACTCCGTAAATCTATTTGGCTCATGAAAAAATGATGAAGGTAACTTTTTCAACCAACTTAAAGACCTGAAACTAACCTTTCAATCTGGAGAGGGCACTCTCAGAAATGACGCGGTCTCCACGTGGGATATGGATTTACGAATGATGGCTAGATTTTAAAACTGGTGATGAAATGATTCTGGTTATATTGGAACATGTAAGTAAAACTCGAGCTATGGGGTCGGTTCAAGGAAGAAACGGAACAAATGACTCAATGACTGGATTCGAGAGGAAAAGGCTAGGTGAGCGACAACCTTCAGTGTTAATCATAAACTGTGGAGGGAGAAAAAACAGAGGGAGTGAACTCAAGAGCGTCGTTGTGGACAAATTCAAAGTTAGCTTGAGAAGAAAATGCTTTGTCTAAGTGGCGCAAACAAGGCGCGTAGTACAGCAAATCCACAGGCTCGAAAATTTGTTCTAATATTTTATGCTCGTTTTGAATGTGACACTTACCATTTGGGATACTAGGCAAAATAAACTAGCATGAATATGGATTATATTATTGCCTTTAAGTAATTGTAAATCCTCATAGAGGGCCTATTTTACTCTTTTTTTTCAAAATGTTTCATCAGTGGTCTCAAGGAAGCAATTTGGAGAACACATCATGATGCAACACCCAAAAATATGATTGAAATATTATGATAGAGATAAATAAGTTGAGATGGTGATTAATGCACATTGGGGTGGAATGACCATGCACATTGGGGTTGTTAGCACTCTGTAAATCTATTTGGCTCATGAACAAATGATGAAGGTAACTTTTTCAACCAACTTAAAGACCCGAAACTAACCTTTCGATCTGGAGAGGGAACTCTCAGAAATGACGCAGTCTCCAAGTGGGATATGGATTTACGAATGATGGCTAGATTTTAAAACTGGTGATGAAATGCTTCTAGTTATATTGGAACATGTAAGTAAAACTTGAGCTATGGGGTCGGTTCAAGGAAGAAACGGAACAAATGACTCAATGACTGGATTTGAGAGGAAAAGGCTAGGTGAGCGACAACCTTCAGTGTTAATCATAAACTGTGGAGGGAGAAAAAACAGAGGGAGTGAACTCAAGAGCCTCGTTGTGGACAAATTCAAAGTTAGCTCGAGAAGAAAATGCTTTGTCTAAGTGGTGCAAACAAGGCGCGTAGTACAGCAAATCCACAGGCTCGAAAATTTGTTCTAAAATAGACAGTATAAGATATGAAATAAAGATAACAGGGAAAAAATACGTGAGAAAAGAAACACAATACATCCAACTATCGCAACTAAAATATTTTCATCAGGTCGCAGGACCTTTGCATTAAGTTTCAGTGAAAAACACTCAGACTTCTTACAATACCATTCATTTCTTAAAATTGCCAACCAACCCTGGTTACATCGGAAAGATGAAATATATAAATTAGGGTGTCTCTTGGGCTACCCTCTATTCTAATTGCTAACTCTAGACTAGGAAAAACCATGCCACATATGCAAGAAACTCTTCGCATGGAACCATCCAAAAATAGGCAACAATCATGCATGTCTACTAGTAACCATCTTCGGGCTTCGCCACGAGATCGGATCGTCGGTCAAGACCTGACGTAGGGAAAAAATGTGTCATTGTGTCCCTCTATGAGTTATCCTTACCAACAGGGTTCCACCCAAAATCGGTCGTCTGCAACGTTGGTTTCGCCTCCCGTTATATGCCTATAATCTGGGAGCTGCGCACAGAAAACGGTTATGCGATTCTCATGACCATTACCAAAATAGTGAGATGTTTTCAAATGATGTGTATCACTCAAAAACTATCGTGAAGGACAGTGCCACTCATTAATATTTTTGTTCTTGTGCGAAGGCGAGAGCCATATGGACTTCTTGTTCAGCTGCTCCGCCATCTCTGGGATACTTTGTGTGCCCTTCCCCTGATATCCTTTGCACTTCCCGCAGCTGGACAATAACATTTTGAGCCTCCTTAAGTTGGATTTTCAGACATGTCATGCTCCCTCTGCAACTTTGTCCAGTTGATGCCTCCGTGGTCTTTGTCGCTAGTTGTCGTTTTAATTATCTTTTTTCCTGATAAAGCTCGCCAATAGCTAGCTTTGCCTGCTTCATCTACTGAGATGGTGTTTCCTCATTCGTCCTCGTGGCTTCCGCCTTCATGACCTCCTCGTTCTTTCTCGGCCTACCTCTTCTCTGAGGCAGTTGTTGTCCGGAGGAAAATGCTCTTGATGCCTTCCCCTTCTGTATGAATTTCTTTGTCTCGACCTTCTCACGTCTTAAAATGGTATCTTCTGTAGGTGAAAAGATGGATCCTTCTAAGATTTTGCGGATGGTTTTCGTAGGCGCGAAATAAATCCAATCTCTCTGAGATTCAGATCTCATGGTTCTGCCGCTCCGCGCACCCTTTCCCATTCTCTAAGAAAATTCCATGATGCACCTGAGGTGAAAACTATGCATGAATGTTTTGAACATATGTATCGAGGAACAGCTCTGAACCGATCAAATTGGAAACAGGAAAATGCGACAAACAACTTGGGCCAGATTTTATGACTGGAGGAACACGTCAAGAATCTAATATTTATAGCAGATCAGTTCAAAGAGGAGAAATTGTTGGACATTAATGAATTTATGGTGACAAGAAGTTTCAAGTCAATCCTCAGGTTTTTCATGTCAAATCCCCATGTTTGGAATGCAGGTGATACGATTTTATGTGCAGGCATAATACAAATGTTGCAATTCTTCATTCCTTCAGCCTTCATAATAAAATGATAATAACTATGGAACTTTCCGACACGACCTTTATTTAACTACTTGACTCTACAGGGATACGTAGAAATTGGTTTCTTAACAGGATTCGACCTCTGGGAAAAGACAAGCTGGTACCACGTATACATTTCTCGATTCTGACACCATTTCCCCTTTCCAAGGGCCAAACGACCATTTACTGACTTCAGCATCACGGTATTATGTATCACATGTTTGGGCATATAGATCACTACATGACTTGAAATCGACTCTAAAAGAAAAAAAAGGTGGTGGTGCTAACAACTAGCTCCAATGAGGATGATATCCTCCCTGTGAGGTAGCAAAGAACAGTAGACCAGGTGCCTGACCATTGGGCTTTATTTGATGTCTAGATACTAACTATGAGGTAGAAAAGAACAGTAGACCAGGTGCCTAACCATTGGGATTTATTTGACATCTAGATACTAAGTAATAAAAACGACAGACAGAAAAGAAAACCACTAGACTCAATGACACAACTTATAAGACTTCAACATAAACTTAGGGCCTTCACTTCGGGCTTCAATTTCCTGTTGACGTACTGACTCGACTCAAATTTAGCGACTATTTACAATGACAAATGACTCAAACAGAATTTATTACATCAGGTAGCATTTAAGGAACCTGTCGTTTACAGGCCCCCAACCAAGACATTCCCCATCCGGCCCTGTCAGGAAAAAAGCATTGTCTCTACAGCTCACGCGGACTCTATATGGTCTTGTCCAAAGGTGATCGAACTTTATGTGTTTCCCTTTTCCTTCAATTCGCACGTCCCATATGAGCACTAGATCTCCCACCTAAAGAACTTCCTTCTTGGAGTGTTTGTCGAAAGTTTTCTTTATCCTCTGCTGGTGAAGTTGATATTGATTATACGCCTGCTCCCTCGCATGTTGGGTGTGGATCAGCTGGTTTATCCTTCTTTGCGCATCATCCAGTTCGGCCTCCTGCTCTTGCAACAGTTTCTTGATAGGTTGTCCCAACGCAGTAGGGAAAATCGTGTCTGTGCTGTAAACGATCTGAAAAGGTGACATTAATATGGACTTTTTGGTGGTGATCTGATCTGCTCGCAATGCATAGATAAGCTTCTTATGCCACACTCTCTTATTTTCTTCTAAGATCCTTTTGATGATTATGGTCAGGCTCTTATTCGAGGATTCCACTAACTTGTTTCCCTGTCGGTAATATGTTGTGGAATGTCCCAAGGTTATATTATAGTCCTGATAGAACTTCTCCATCCTTTTAGACTTGAATGTGACCGCATTATCCATTATGATCTTAAATGGACATCCAAACCTTGACAAAATTTTTGTCTCCAGGAACTGTATGATGACCGCATCAGTGGCTTGCTTTGTGGGGACCGCCTCAATCCACTTCATGAAATAATCGATGGTCGTGAGGATCCATTTGTGTTGCACGGAGGATGGTGGGTTTATCTCACCTATGAAATACAGGCCCCACTGCATGAAAGGTGCCTCGACTGAGATAGGCTTTAACAATACAGGCCCCACTGCATGAAAGGTGCCTCGACTGAGATAGGCTTTAACGACAGAGGCTATAGCTTCCTTCTCCCATCGAAAATTTGGCATTTGTGGCAGCTGGAGACCTCTTTATATACGTCAACGAAAAGCATTATCCAGTAATAACCTACCCTTAGGATCTTGTGCGCAGTGGTCTTCCAATAATGGTGCCCTCCACAGTCTCCTTTGTGAAACTCCTATATGGCCCGCTTCGCCTCATCTTCCAGCAAATAGCTTATCAGTATTCCTTTGGGATCTTTCCAATATAGCGAATTATCCAAAACGCAGAACTTAACCGCCTTAAGCTTGATCAATCTCACTTTAGTCTTGCTCACGCCTAGAGGGGAGAAGAGATTTTCTAAAACGTATATGATGTATGTATACCACGGCGAATCAACGAAACACTGAGGTACATGTGCATCTTTTTCTTCTTGAGGTCCCTCTAACAAATCAGCAATTAAATTTCTTTCCCACAACATCGCAGTCCAACTGCGCCATTAGCTTCACGAGGCCCTAGCCCTTGACCAGCTTTATCAGCTTGATCTCAAGGTCGTATTCTAACATGGCATCTATCCACTTTCCTCTTCTTCCTTCTGGGTCAGGCTGGGTAAGGATGTCCTTTACCAAACTGTTGGGCACGCAGGCGATGACGTGAGAGTGCAAAATATACGTCATGAATTCCTTCAGAGCCTTTACTAAACGTGAGAGTGCAAAATATACGTCATGAATTCCTTCAGAGCCTTTACTAAAGCATACACCTACTTTTCCATAATGTCATACCTTAGGGGAGCATCGCGCAGTGTTCGGCTGAAGTAGGCTATGGGTTTCTCGAAATCCTACTCATCCTTATGCAAAAGTACTATGGCAATAGTATGCTCTGAGGCAAATGAAAAAAGGAGAAAATATTTCGTAAAGTCCGGGTTGGCCAACACAGGGGCTTTAGTCATGGCCACTTTGATGTCTTCAAAAGACTTCTTCGCCTCTGGGTTCCACTTAATCTCGTTTCTTTTCCTGATCATACAAGTTATATGTTTTATGGTTTCCGCTAGGTTTGGGATAAATCTTCTCAGAAAATTCACCTTACCCAGGAAAGATTGTACCTCCTTTTTGTTGCGCGGGGTACTCATCTTCAAAATCCCTTCAACCTGGATGGGGTCTATTTTAATGACATCTTTTGAAATGATGTGCCCCAAAATCTTTCCTTCCTCTACCGCCAAATGATATTTCTTCGAATTCAGTGATATACCGAACTTTCTACACTTTTGAAAAACTCTTTTCAGGTGCTCAAGGTGTTGTTTATCAAAGGTAGAGTACACTATGATGTCGTCAAGGTAAATCATGATGAATTTATCCTTTTCATCAGCGAAAGAAATGTCCATCTCCCTCTGAAAAGTGGCACCAGCGTTCATCAGGCCGAACGGCATTTTAGCGTACATGAATGTGCCCCACAGAGTGGTGAAAGTCATCTTCTCTCTGTCGTCTGGGTGAACCATGATTTGGTTATACTCTGAGAAACTATCCAGCATGGACATCCTTTGGGATCCCACTACCTTTTGCAAGATGTAGTCCATTTTGGAGAGGGAGTAGTGGTCCTTAAGGGACAACTTATTCAAATTTCAGAAATCTACGCATAGCCTAATTTCCCCGCTTTTCTTTCTCACAGGTACTAAGTTAGCTACCAACTTTGAGAATCTCAAAGAAACAATGATTTTGGCATCAAAAAGTTTTTTACCTCTTTCTCGATCAGTGGTAGTAATAAGGGGTTTATCCATCTCAACTTTTGTTTGAAAGGATTTTGGTCTCCCTTGAGAGGGATAACATGTTGGATTACCTTTGTGTCGTACACTTTCAGATCATCGTAGCTCCACGCGAAGACGTCCAGGAAGTCTTTCATGAGTATTATGTAATCCTGCTTGACCTCTAGACTAAATTTTTTTTATAACTTTACCAACTTTGGCTCTGCCTCGGTCCCGTTGTTGCAGTCTTCCACATCTTCTGCGCTTGCAGTGACCTTGGGATTCTTAGCCACATCATTTTCATCAAAAATCTTTTCCAGTGGCACCAACCTCTTCGGAATGATGTTATTTTTTAATTGAATTATATCCCTTCCTGCGATCT